>MNCI01021501.1:379897-404758 GCA_015680685.1 Gnetum montanum
ATTAGCCATACCACAACCTAGCCAATGAACCTAAACCGAAGCAAGGTATTCTTTACTTAACGATTCAATTACCCTTGCTAATATATGATTGTGTTGTGTGTACAGATGGCAATCATACAACAACGGGATGGATCTGGAGTAAACACTTCGAATGGGTAGCGCTGAAGCAGCTATGCAAGGAGTAGAATGGATAATGCGCTTACGGATGGACAACGGAAGGCGCAATCTAGTCATTGGCAGCAGCAAGACTCTTCTCTCTTCTTCTTCTATTCTCTTCTTCCTCCTCTTTTCTCTCAGCTACAAAATGTGGCTTGATGTCATTGTAATAAGGTGTTCACCCTTGTTGTCATGAACACCAGTTGTGTCAAGTCTTGTAATAAGGATCCGTTCACATGTCACCCCATTAGTTCCATTCCCCTCAATAATCCCATACCTACCTGATATCATTGTAAGGAACTCGAGGATGAGTTTTCATTTAGTCATGGGGGTATGATGAGACGTGATATTGCAGCCGCCGCGATATCGCATCCCCCACGATATCGCGTACGTGATATCGCGGTCCGCTGCCATATCTATAAATAAGAGGCGGCACTCCCTTCATTTCCGAATCCTGGCTAGAAGTAGCAAATCTCTGGTAGTTTGAACACTCGAGAGTTAGATTAATTTCCCATGTGCCNCTAGTTAATTTAGACTTAGGACATTAGTTAGAGTTAGTTAGTTTCTCAACCCTTTCCCTCATAGCTTAGGAGATAAACTGAAAAAATACCAAAAAAATCATATACCTCAGACTTGCTTAACCATACATCATAACACATACAAGCAAGCCTGGGAAGACAATGAACGATTAACCCCAAGTGTTTCTTGTGGCGTTAAGGCATTTAGTCTGTGGAGTTTGACCGGATCGCGCGTACACGCTCGTATTCGTATGGTTGAGTGTAGGGGTACCTCGCCACTCATCAGAAGGCCCTTCCTAGGATTCATTGGGCTAAACATCACCTCACAAGGTTTGCTTCATTTGTTGCAAGGGTGTCTTACAATCTCAAGGTTTCCACCCTTCCTAAGTTTTAAGAATTTGAGATGCATTTCTTGTAGGAAAGTCATTCCCTAACTTGCTCTTAGATCAGCTTCCATGTTGGTTATATCCTACTATCCTATCCAGTTGAAGTTGGTTATCCCCCACCTTCCTAATTAAACTAGGATATGTCCCATACGTATGTTAATTAGTTAAATAATTATTAAGTAAATGTAAATTTGGCTGGACAAGAAGATATACCAAAAAGCAAATATTTCATGGGTTTTATATGTCCTTCATTATGTATGAAATACTAGTAAATGTGGGCCTTGCAGGTGTTGGTATCCATAATGCTTTGTCATAGTAGGAATCTCAACCACTAACAACTATGGAGGGCATAATGGGAAACAAATGAAAGATCCTAGATTTTTAAGTACCAATAGACATAATAAATGGTAGCCAATTAGAAAGTGGGAGGGATATGACCAACAATAGAGAAGGAAAATAGGAATAGGCAATATTCTTGAAAGTGTGAAGTAACATAAATCAAGGGACAAAATATGCTAAGTAAGGTAAATGGTAAAAAATAAAAGAAAATATTAAAATACCTCTTTAGATAAGTCAATCAGCCTTATTCAATATCATATCCTAGCTTAAAGGTGATGGCATAGAGAATGATTGTGATGAATCACTGCTCCACCCAATGACCCTCAACTTATGGAAGAGGGTTCTTGATGGATGCTAAAATTTGTGAGCTTTGAGCATTACTCCAACCATAAGATTCTTCTAGGAGTGTGACCCTACTTATGATTGAAGGTTCTTATGGGACCCTCTTCTCATATGGACAATTTCTCTTTTTCTGGTTGTCCTTTGCTTCCCTCTTGCTTTTTTAACTAGACTGGAAGCAAATTACAAGGCCTTCTTCAATCATGAGGTTCTTGTTAGAGTCAAAGTTATTGTTGGATTTGTTTAATGGGTTTCTCACATGGGCACTAATTAGGTTCACATGTTGGTACCACCTTTATTGCTAGTCCCAATATGAAACACCCTTTCCACCTTATTAACTTATCCAAGAAAGTAATTAATAGAACCATTCATTAATGATCAAGAACTAAACTTGCTTAATGTTCCTATGATTCATGGAAATTATAAAAATTAAAGAATATTGTAAAAAAGAAAAACAAAAGAGTTATTTTACATAGTTTATTTGTTTATTAGTCTAAGGCTCATCCTTAGATGGATTTTGGGTTTAAACTAATCTATCTCAAGGTAGGGGGAGTTGTCCTCCCTTTGCATTTCAAACATGATGCTCATGAATGCTTTAAAGTCCCAACTAATAATAGAATATCCTGTTATCCTCTATATTTTTCAAGGTAAAAGTTGTAGACTATGATACTTCATTTGTAATATTACAATATTAAAAAAGGTGCTTGCATAAGGTTATTGCCCAAGGCTTGTACTTCTAATTAAATGTTTTCATGTCCTCCACTTCCTCAGGATAAGTTGGTTCACCTAACTCTACTAATTCATCCTCATCTGGTTCCTCAATTTGATGTTGCTAATATTACTTAAGTCTTTGGCCATTTACTAGAAATGTAGGAGACAAATCATAGATAGGTGCAATTAAAACACTTCCATTATTGTGGAGTTGTAATACTAGGTAGGGGTCTTCCCACTCAGTTGTTAGCTTCCTTGGAAATTTATGTAGTCACATGTTATATAAAAGGAATTTATCACCTATTAAAAATGTTACTTAAATATATGCTTATCATGTAGACTCTTCATTTATTTTTTAAGGATCTTTTACTTGTTAATTGCATGTAGTAGTATTTCATTAAGTTCATGTATTTGAGTCATTCTAAAGGCTTGATTTGTCTCTTCATCAAAATTTAATTGTTGTGCTAATCATAAAGATTGGTATTTGATTTCTATAGGTAATAAACATTGTTTTCCATAAATCAATTGATAAGGTGAATAGCCTAAACTTGGTTTATATGTAATCCTAGAAGCCCAAAGTGCATCTTGTAATTTTTTAGACCAATCTTTCTTCTTAGTGCATCTAGTTTTTATTAAGATCTTTAGAATGATTTTATTTGCATTTTCTACTTGACCATTCGTTTGAGGATGACAGGCAGTAGCTATTAATTGTTGAATTTCACAAGACTTAAGGAATTCTCCATTTTTTGATTTACAAAATGGGTTCCTTAATTGCTTATGATTACTCATAGAGTGCCAAATCGTGTTAGAATATGTTCCTTAAGAAGAACTACAACTGCTTTAATATATTTGTTGGGATGGCTTTTGCTTCTATCCCCTTAGTGATATAGTCTATGCAGACCAGAATGTATTGACATCTATTAGACAGTGGAAATGGTCCTAAAAAGTCTATACCCCACACATCAAATGGTTCTATTAAAGATTAGATTTAGTGTCATTTCCTATCTTTTGTCATTTCTCTTATTCTTTGGCATTTATCACATTCTCGAACATATTTATGAGCATCTTTAAATATAGTAGGCTAATAAAATCCACTTTGTAAGATTTTTATAGCAGTTCTTTGACTATCAAAATGTCCACGTCCCAAGTCATGACACATGTGTAAGAGTTCTTGTTGCTCATTCTTAGTCATGCATTATCTTGCTACATCACCTTTACATACTCTATAGAGGTATGGTTTATTCCAAATATATTTGGAGATTTTTTTGAGGAAAGATTTCTTCTTCTCTTTACTCCATTGGGTTGACATTTTCATAGTGGCAAGGTAATTTGCTATATCAACAAACCAAGGATATTTCTTTATGGAAAAGAGTTGTTTATTAGGGAATTCATTATTGAATACTCCTTTTGTCCTATTCTCATCCTTGGTTTCCAATCTAGAAAGGTTGTTTGCCATAACAATTTTCCTACCACTTTTATCTAAAATGTCAAGATCAAACTCTTAGAGTGATAAAAATCATCTCATTATCCTAGCATTTTCTATTTTTTTAATGGCTAGGAATTTAATGGCTGAATGATCAATGTAAAATTTGGTTTAATATTCTATTAGGTAATGCCTAAATTTATCCAGAGCATACACAATGGCCAAGAGTTCTTTCTCTATAGTTGTGTAATTTACTTGGGATTGGTTTAGACTTTTAGAGACACAACAAATTACCCATGGTTATTGTCAATGTATTGTCCTAAGACTGCCCCTATAATGAGGTCACTAGCATCACACATCAAATCAAATGAAAAATCCCAATTAGGTGTGTTAAGTATAGGGGTGGTAGTTACTCTTTTTTTTTTTTTGAGTTTGGAGAATGCTTCTTGACAATTATTAGTCCATGTAAAAGGAACATCCTTTTCTAAGAGCATGTAAAGTGGCCTAGCTATTTTTAAGAAGTCTTTAGTAAATCATCTATAATATCTAGCATGTGCTAAAAAAATCAAAGAGTCTTTAATTTTGTTGGAGCTAGGAGTGTAGAGATTACTTTTACTTTCTCCTCATCCATTCTTATCCCTTCCTTAGAAATTACATGTCCTAAAACTACATCGCTTGCGACCATTAAATGACTTTTTTTCCCAAGTTAATTTTAAATTTTTGTCAATGCATCTATCTAAAACACATTCCAAGTATTGTAATGTTTGTTCATAAGTATCCCCATATACTAAAAAATCACCCATGAATACTTCTACATATTCTTCTAACATATCAGAAAATACTAATATCGTGGTGCTTTGGAAGATAAAAGGTGCATTATAAAGGCTGAAAGACATCCAACAATAAGTAAAATTTCTATATGGATATGTAAAATATTGTTTTATGCTAATCTTCTAGTGCAATGGCTAATTTATTGTAACCACTAAACCCATCCAAAAAGCAATAGTACTCATGCCCTTCTAATTTCTCCAAAATTTGGTCTATGTAAGGTAAGTAAAAATGATCTTTCTTTGTGTTTTGATTAAGTTTTCTATAGTCTACACAAACTTTTCATTTTCCTCCCTTTTTAGGAACTACATTGATGGGGCTTACCCACTCACTGTCGACTACTGGATAAATAATTCTTCCCTTCTAAAGTTTTGAGATTTCATCTTTAACAATTTGCTTTAGGGTTGGATTAATTCTTCTAGGGGGAATTCTAATTGATTTCACATCTACCTTCTAGATAGATGTGTTGTTAGCATAACTTGGATGAAATTCCTTAATGGAGGTCCTCATAACTCCATGAAAATGCCTTAGAATTTCTTTATAAAACTACTACCAATTTCGTTTCTTGACCATTAGAAAGTTGAAAATTTATTATTGAGGGTTTATTTTGATCAAGGAAAATGTACTTAAGAGTGTTAGGTAATTCTCTAAGATCCAAAGAATCATTATTTGGTGATTGAATTATTTCTCCAATATTCCCTGATCCCAAATTCAAAATTTTGATGAAGAAGGTCTTGTTGTTCTTTCATGGAGAGGTCTAAGGGTCTTTCCTCAAAATTGTTTAATACTAATGTTTCCCTATCTTGTGCCATTGCTGATGTGGGTATTGTATAGAGCATTCTTGCTTCTTTTATATCTTGGTTCAATCAGTCATCCTTTGCTTTGTCATATATATTAAGCATAAAAATAAGATTGGTAATAGATAATTTAAGCTGCCCTAATCTACAATTGATTATTGCATCAGTTGTTGCTGACCAAGGTTTACCTAATATGATGGGGAGACAATCTAGATCTTTTACTTCCAATACCACAAAATCAATTGGGTATTTTCCTCTTTCAACCTCTACTATTAATCTTCCACCACCCCTATAGGTTTCACAATTGAGCATCAACCAAAGATATTATCATATTCACTTTCCTTACATCCTCTAAATCAAGTGACCTAGCCATTTCAAGTGGCATAATATTGATGCTAGCTTCTAAATCCAATAGGGCATTCTAAATATTCTGTCCATTTATCTTAACTAGAATTGTGAAAACCCTTAGATCTTGGTATTTTGGAACTTCTTGGCTTTTTTAAGTTGAGACAAATTGTCAACTAAATAAACTTGTTTGAGAATTTTTTCTTTTTTCTTTTTCATGCATAATTACCTTAAGTCTTTAGCATAAAGAGGTGTGTCTTTTACAAATTTTTCTAATGGAATATGTAAATATAATTCATTAAACATTTTTTATATGTGTTTTGATTATAAATTCATCTTGCAATCATTTAGGGAAGGGAGATAAAATTGGTGTCCTAGGTAAAGGGAAAGAGGTTAACGACTGTTCCCCTTTCCCAATTGGTTGATTACTTCCCTCCTTATTCATTATATGTGGTTGATCCTTTTCTTGTGTCTCAACTTCTTGAAATCTAACCTTTTTTTTAGGTTTGGGCTTAATAATTTTTCCACTCCTAGTGGTAGTCAAATGCAATTGTTTCTTACCCTTTCTTTTTCCCAATTGGTTGATTACTTCCCTCCTTATTCATTATATGTGGTTGATCCTTTTCTTGTGTCTCAACTTCTTGAAATCTAACCTTTTTTTTAGGTTTGGGCTTAATAATTTTTCCACTCCGAGTGGTAGTCAAATGCAATTGTTTCTTACCCTTTCTTTGGGATGTAGGATTTGGCTCTAGTTGAGAAGGTAATTCATTTTTTATTAGGTCTTGAAATCATCTACTTGTTTTATTCATGAATTACCTACTTTCTTCAATGAAGGAAGTAAGACTTTGAATGAGTCTATTGAACTATTCACTAGTTGGGCTCTTAAAAGGTCTATAATTTTTTAGAGAGTATTATTGTTGGAAAAGTGGTCTTTGTTGGAATGTGATAGTTGGCTGGCTTCTATATTGTTGAAAAGCCTTCATCGATTCTTATACTTCCTCATGACAATATTCTAAGGCTAGACAAGTGGTGTAATCATGTTGTTGGCTAAAACAAAGGTCACATACTTCACTTTGTACTAGATGGACTTGTTTTTTTATTAAATGTGTCAACTCATCAACTTTTTTGTTTAGCTGTTCAGTTTGTTGAGTCATGCCTTGCATGACTTTGGGTTTTGACCATCTCTTACTTTGATCAACCAATGAATCTATTATCCTCTAGGCATCCTTTGGTGTTACATTCAATATATTTCCATCACACGTAAAGTCAACATTTTGCCTAGAATATGGTAATAGGCCTTTTACAAAGATTTGGATAAGTTTGTGGGCTGGAAATCCATGGTTGGGTGTTTTTAAGCATAAGTATTTGAACCTATCAGAAGTACTCTCATAATCCTAATCTTCTTGTTGCATGAAACCCATTACTTTCTTTCTGAATGAGTATAAACTATCTTTGGAAAGAAACCTTTGAAGAAAGGTAGCGTTGAATTCATCCCATGAACTAATTTGTGTCCTAAGGGTTTGTAGCCAAAAATGTGCTTTATCTTTCAAGGTTGATTTGAAGGCAATCATTTTAGTTCTATCTTCATTTTAAGGTTTCAACATTGTAAGTGTGGTTTCAAATTCTCTTATATAACTGATTGGATCTTCATCATTGGTCCCCCTAAAAGTAGGTAGTAAATGAATATTTTTTACTTTAACATCCCTACCTTGGGGAAAAACTAATGGTCCTTGAGGTATTACTAGTGTTCTTTGGTTTAATAAGTCCCAAAGAGTCCATCCTTGGTAGACTTATCCAACTGGAATATTAGAGCCTATACTATCAAAGGAAAAAGGAATTGAGCCAAATGAAAGTGGAGGAGGTGTCTGGTGTGAAAGAGGCCCAATTGTAAAAGTAGTAGCTACAGTTGGAGTTACAATTGGACTTGGTATGGAAACAGAGGCTACCGATGTGATAGGAATTTGTAGATTTAATGTATTCACTGGTTGGGTGGTTCCTCCAATTGTCATCACATTACTTAGTATTTGGTTGAAGCTTAAATTTTGAGAACCTACCACCATGATTGAATTCATGGTTTGCATTGTGATAGTTGGTATATCAAAAAGAGGGTTGAAAGATGTAGAAAATTTAAATTTTCTTTTTTCTTTCTTGAAGGATTTTTGTTGAATCTCTCTCCTTGTTATTGTTTTGCCTCTTAATAGAGCTAGGTTGTCCTTGTTCCTCTTGGTCTTATTTCAAGTTAGTTTGGGTATATTTATAATAGCTAGTGATGTTTCTAGGAGGTTGTATTCATGTTGGATTTTTAGGTTGCTTAGTTGGTTCCATTTAACAAACACACTCTTCTTTAGCACATTCATGGATAACTAATCCCAAGACTTTGCAAATTGATTTAATTTCCCCTATAATTATTGCCTTAATTGTAAATTTTCTAACACTTTCTTTAGTTTGGGAAATTAGGGGGATTGATTCTTGTGATTGTACTTTTCCTTTCTTTTTAATTTTTTATTACAAGAAAAGCAATTAAAAGAAAAAAATTCTAAAAATAATAACAAAAGAAAATAGAAATGGAAATAGTGTGCACTTTTTAGAAGTTCTAAATCCATAAAATAAATTTGAAAAACATATGAAACCCTTGATGATGATTAACTCTGCTAGCCTCCCTAGCAATGACGTCAAATTGATGAGCCAATCAAGGTTTGGTGTTGAGTTACCTTCATTGTAGAGATGTTGCCTTGTCTGTGGCTAACCCATGAGTCATATCCTTAGAGGAATAGTTCAAAGTTAAAGAGATCTTCAAGATAATAAATGGTTAGATCAAAATCCAATTGAAATTCCACACTTATGATTATCACTCATAAGTACAACCAAAGTTTTCATCCTAACTTCTAATCTCAAGGTCAAAGGTGGAAACAAAATGATTTAATCAAATTGAAATCACATAAGATTAACATAAATACTAAAATATTACAAAGGAGATGTCACCTAATGTGTGATCCTACCCTCCTATCTTTACAATGCAATAACTTCATAGCCTCTTAGCGAATGTAATAGTTGTTGATTGCCATAAAGTTTCAACAATCTTCCTTGATAATAGGGGTTTGGAAAAATATCCCCTATTAAACGTGAAACCTCTTCATTTATATTGAAGAAGGCTTGGTCATAATTAGAAAAATATTATTATTTGGTGAATTGATTTGTGTTGATTACTTTGATGTCAATTGGTTGCAAGATATCAAACTATATTGTGGTTGCTATGTCCCTTGGTGGTTGATTTAAATCACACCAGTGGTGTAGATCAATGTCTTCATTCCTTGGCAAGGTACTTGCTCCTGCAGTTATATGTTATTGATTCTTGTCATGATAACTACTAGAATTGATATAATTTGGGTTAATTTGGATCAAAGTGGTGGTGAAGATTAATGCTATCTTTGTATGGTGTATATCAAAGTTCTTGATCCTAATCAATATGCTTCTTGATTTAGGTAGATCTAATGATGACCTGCAATATTAAAACTTATCAAAGTAATTAGCTCATATTGATAGGCATTGAAGAAATTGATGCACTTCGATATAATGAGATAATAGAAAAAAATTTAAGCTTTTAATTAGCTAAAATTGGAACAATTGGGGGTTTATTAATTATCTTAATTTTTGTCAAATCCACTTTAATGCCTTTTTTTTTCAAATTTTGTTCTTCAAGATAATGCTTTTTTGGATCATGAGGTGGCTCTTCTACTAATTAAACTTAAAGTTCTTCTTCACCAACCCTTTTAACATTTGTTTAAGTTGGTCAAGGATTTGCTCAAAGTTAGAGCCATAGGTGAAGAAGTCATTCATGAAGACTTCAATACCATTCTTGATCTGCTTTTGAAAGATGCTTAAGACAAGGGGATAAAAGGTAGTAGGTACACTACAGAAGCCAAATGACATCTTCTTGTATCTAGAAATCCCCTAGAAATTTATGAATGTTTTCTTGGCTTGATGATTTGGTGTGATTTGGATTTGGATATCTCCATTATAAACATCCATTTGTAATACTTGTTGCAATTAGGTTAAGCACTTGGTCAACAAATGACAATAGAAACTAGTCCTTAAATGTTACCGTGTTTAGTAATCAAAAATTGATGTAAATTCATTACTAACCTCCTTTCTTTGGTACAATTACTAGTGGATGTACCTATTCACTATTCAAAATAGGATAGATGAACCAAGCCTCTAGGAGGTGTCAATCTCCTTCTTAACTACTTGCTTTAGTTTTGAGTTTAATTGAGCTATGGTTGACACATGGGCTTTAGTGCAAGGTCTATGTATATGTGATGTTAGCGTAGGCATGGATCAATTCCCTTAATCTCATCATAGGACCATGCGAATGTTATGAATCATAGGTTTACAACCTCTAGGAACTCTTTCTAGTATTACTTTATTAGCTTTGCATTGATTATTATCAATTTTTCATTTTAAAGGAAAACATATTTTAGTAATTCCAATAGTTTTGGTAGTTTTATTAATTTAGGCGTAGGTTCTTCTAGAGTTTCTGACTTTCTCTAATTAGTATCTTTTTCATGTTGTACTTGGGTTACCTAGGAGAGTTGTTGCTTCATGTCCTTAATTTGATTTAGTTTCTATAAGTAGGTAACTATTTTTATCAATTTCATGAATATCATAGAATTATACCTTTCATCTACCATTAGCCACTTAGTACCTTCTTGATTTGTGGCTATTATGTATAGGCATCATCAAATACACATTCAGTCTTCACATGATTTGCATGTTGTGACAGTCCTTTATTTAATTCTTTAAATTCTTTAAATGCAGTGGCATTATGTATCACTATACCTAATGCATAGAACTCTTTTCTTCTTAATTTGTCCATGCCTATTCTCCTTGGAAATATCCAAGAATAGGTCTTTGATCCCTAGATTGACATCAATAGTGCTTAACCAAGCTCTTTCCATAATGATAGGAAATTCTCCCTTGTAGATATCCATATTGATCATAAGGAAATTAGTAGGATATGACTAGTCATTGATGGTAGTCACAATATCCTCTACCAATCCCAAGAAAATAACGATGGATTGATCCACAAGGTTTAGTTTAATGTTACAATTTTTGAGTGGTGGTAAGTTTCAAGCTTCATAAATTTCTTTAAAGAACAAATTCACCTAAGAACTTGAGTCTAGTAGAGCCTTGCATGGTGCCTTTCCTAAAATTTACAAATAAATAAGAGGGCCTTCAAGATTGGTTTACTTCATGAGAAGATTACGTATATTTATCCAAATAGTTACAACACATGGTAACATGATAATTTGAACATTATTACTTTTATTTAAAGGTAAATATTGCAAGATATGAAAGATGGCTTGTGTGGAATCCATAGCCATGAATACTTGCATATGTTTAGGTGGACTAGTAGGCATAATTTATGGGTGCTTTAAGGGCTTATGCTCAGAATCGCTTGAGTTGTTATCCATATGCAAGTTTACAACTTTGTAGCATTCCTTTGCTATGACTATGGATGAATTTTACTTTGCATAGGTGGAGTAGATGACAAAGAATAAAAAGTGTATGGTTAATAGCACTGGTGATGGTAAGGAGTGAATGATGGGGATTTAGTTTATGAAGTGGTAGGCATGTGATACTTTGGAGGATAGTAATGATGAGCATCAACATGGGTGGTAGAGCCATTAGGAGACATAAACTACTAAACATAGTAACCATAAGGATTGAATTACCTATAGCGGTAATGCTACCTATGTGGTGGCATTTTCCATGATTATGGATTTTGCCACTACTACTAGTAGTACTCTTGAGGTTGAGGTGGAGGCCCACTAGGATTGTACTATTGTTGACAATAGGGTTGCTGATAGATACCTTGAGGATAAAGTAATCTCCTGGGCATTTTCCTTCTAAAAAATTTTAGGTTTAATATGTAAGTTCTAGACTCTTGAAGATGTGACATCACTAGAAAACAATCCTTAGGATGTTTGTATTGGTAGATGTTATAATCATCATCATCTGAACTTAAGTTTGTAACCTTATTAACTACAAGTGCTCTCCTATTTGTTAGTAGTAGTTCTTTCCTATGTCATTCTTCTTTTTTTTTGTCTCTATATTTTGCTTTACCCTACTTTGCTTTTTTCCTTCATAATTTTCAATGTTAATTGAAACTTTTCATTAATGGAGTTTCATAATTTATTAACCTTAGCTAAGATTTTAGTAGCAAATTTTTGGATTAGTAAGGTTTTTCATTAGACCACTTTTCTAATGATGCCTCCTCTTTTGGTTCATAGAGACAAAGCTCCTTCTTCTAGAGAGATAGACCCCTATTGTACTCCTCATGACTCTTTGATTTCTTGAGTTCACCTTTCTCTTTTTCCACTTGGTCAATAAGTATTTGAATTTGATGGGCTTGCATCTCTTGAAGTTTTCTTTGGCCATAGACCTAAAGGGTTTCTCTAGTTTTATTCCAGAGTCCATTTATGATGTGTCATGGTTGTTCCCTTAGAGAGAAGTCATGGTTTAGGCATCTATGTAGTAGAGAATAGTACCTACCCAAGGCTGCATTAAGAGATTCATGGTTGTCCTTTTTCATCCTTGAATTTACTTTCTTAAGTTAGACATCCTAGAGTACATTTGATATTTATCATTGAACAAGTCCAATATCATATTCCATTACCTAATAGATTCTGATTCTAGTGATCGGTACTAGCTTTTAACTTCTAATGAGCGGTGAGGTACCCCCTATGCCCAACCATATGAATCACAAGTGTTCATACACAATCCAGTTGAATTCCATGGATGGGACTAGTTGTGACATCTAGATTATTATGTCTTGATCGTAGTTCATTGTCTTCCCACTTGGATTAGTGGTAGCTTTGTCATGTATGGTTTAGTGTAGAGTGAGGCATATGATTCTTGATGTTGTTTTAGCCTTATGCTACTCCTAATGATAATAAAGAAATTAATTATTTAAACTAATTAACAATAGAAATTAAAGTTTAAACTATCCTATGGGCAATGAGTGTCTATTCCCAACTTGTCATACATGTCTTGAACCCATGTATCCACTACTAGGATTATCAAGCATTATGCTACTGGGTGAACCAAGCAATAACGCTGCTGGGATTACCAAGTAAATATGTGTTTACACTTAAAATTGGTCACTTGCAGGCACTTAACAATTTATATTCTAGCAGCTGCTGGGATTACTAGGTTATTATCAGTGAGAACGCTGCTAGGATTACCAAGTGATGTTGCATTAAATAACTGAACCAAGCAATAACAATTTATATTCCATGTACTTAGTTAATATTTACATTACCAAGTTATTGTTACACTTAACAATTTATGTGTTTACACTTAAAATTGTTCTCACTTGCAGGTCACACTACAGGCACTCACTAATTGTTCTCTAAGAGTACGGAATAAAATTGTAAGAGTTTAGTTACTCTATTGACTAATTGACTTAAAAATTATGCCCAAACTATGTGCCCAATCACTATATTTATAGGCTGGCATACATCTCGTGATATCAGATATCCAACATTGCTTCTTGGGCCCCGATATTGAGTACCCGATATTGGGGCTTTGATATCAGAGCTAGGAAAAATATGGTTCAAAATAAGGATCAAAAGTCCTATTAATTTCCTAGTAACACTAAATTTAGTATCTAGTATCAGTAATAGAAAGACCCTTAAAAACATCATCACCAATGACATTTCTAGATTTTATAGGCTTCTAGTAGTTGACCCTAATGATGCCTCAAAGGACAGACCTCAATTTCAATAGTTCTAGTAACTTTTGGAGGTCTAGAATGATAAGTTTACCCAAGTGATACTAGGTGACATTGAGGTAGTGTCCATGTCATATGCCAACATCACCTACAATTCATGCCTTAAAAATAGATCTATTGACCTCAATTTTACCTCCATCAAACTTCTGGCAACTAGTCCACATCATCTCTAGGATAACAAATATCAATTTTGGTGATTCTAGGATTTTTGGAAAGCTCAAAAATAACAAATATAATCTAGCTAATGCTAGGTATTATCACGGTTACCTCCCAATGTAACAATTATGTAATAACCTAAAAACTTACCTTCTTAATCTAGTTTTGCATTTTTTAGACCTTCCATGATCAATGTACATCATCCTCAAGGATAGACATTAGTTTTGGTGATTTTAGAGACCTCAAAAAGTATAGAGCAATATGTTTCAACTCCATGATGCTTAGGCAATGTTGACATAATTCCAACATCACCTGCAAACATGACTTGTGAAACATCATGTAAAAACTTTAATTTGGATGATATTTTTGATTTTATGTAGTCCTAGTATCCATTTGACATTATCTCAATGATGTTTGACATTAGTTCAAGTATCAATGATGATCCTTGAGGTCTTGGATTGACAATTTAGAGTGTAGAGCATCAACTTATATTAATGCAAGTAATGTAGACATAATGTCAATGTCACTAGATTACCTACTTGCATCATCAATGCTATTTATACATGACATGCACCTTGAGTTACTAAACATGGACTCCAAGTTAACTAAACCAAACTCTAGGTATTTTTAGAAAATCCTAATCCTATAAATACTGGGTTCTAGCATCAATATAAGGTCAATTTCTTGAGAGCACACTTTTAAGTTTTGAGAGATCTCAAGCATTAATATTTGTATCAACTACATTACCTATGTGCTCCATGGTTATTCTAGTATCATTTGCAGTTTGTAAGCTCTGTCCCAACAATAGTATCATTAGTAGGACACATAAGCATATTGATGCTAGCATTAGTATCACTAGGATTAGTGTTAATGTCACCTACCATAGCATTAGCATCACTTATTCCAACTTTATCATCTCTATATCACTTGCCAAATAGTACCTAGAAATGATCTTTTTTGACCCTTGAATTAACTTCAAACAATGCTGATAGACTCTTCATTTATCTATAAATCCATAAGAGGTTAAATTCCATGATTCAAATCTTCTCTTTTCTTATGAACTAAGTCCTAATTATTCATTTAAACTTACAGTTTATATCTCGCCTCATTGTAGGTCTTGGCTTTCCCTAGGAGGCAAACTTCATTAGTTTATTTGGTAAAGTAATTTTTATTTTGAAAAGAAAAAAACTGAACCCTATTCCACATATTTAGTTTATCATATATTTTTTTTTTATATTTTCTATTTATGTTAGATATACTCATATTGCTTAGATCTTATTCATATTGGTCATGTTTCATTAAATTAGCTATTAAATTCATTGTAATTAATCTATATCCCTATTAATTTTAGTCTTTTTTGACACACTAAGTTTGTATTCAATTGGAGGTTCATGTCCCTTCATTGTATAATTGTTGATTTATTGAGAGTTATAGCATTTTGAAGACTATTTATGGCTATGGATCATACACTCAAACATGTGATTCATGGAGGTTTCCTTACAGATTTGTGAGAGAACATTTTTGGTGATATAATTGATTTTCAAGTATCATGAAACCTTTTCCTAGAAACTCATAGGCCCTTTCTAGCATTTTATTTTTTAGATTACATATTTTTAATTCTTTTATTTCTATTATTTATCCTCCTCTCTTTCTGTTTGCACTTGATCATTATTCTTGAGTTTATGTAAAAGATACTTTGTTGACACCATGTTTGGCCAAGGATCTGATTCATGTCAAATCTCTCAAATTCATAGAATGATAAAGATGAGGAAAGTTTAGGCATTTATAGCTTTCATGTTCACTAATGATTACAAGATCACATGCAGCATGAAAGAGCTAAGCATTAGACTTTCTAAGAATGAGCTATAGAGGATGGTTACTTATGAAGCTTTCCACAACTTCAAGCCTTTTCTTTCCAACCCCAACCATCCCATCAAGTTAGACTAGTATGAATATATAATGCTAGTAGAATATCTCCTTCTTAGGAATGAAATCTAGATATTTTCTAGAGCTGAAATTTAGCAAAGGAAAAATATGACAAATTACCTAATATGTCATGCTACTATCAACTTCAATTGGAGTGATCAATTTTAAGACCAAAGTGAGCATGGAGGTCATATTAGTGTTTATGATGATGAAGAGGATAAAAATCCTCCTATTTTGATGCCCATAGAACTACTCAACCAACATGCCACCTAACCATCAAGACCAATCCCAAAACACATTTACTATATTCATTCTTTCAACCCTATGAACTAGCATGTAACTTAACCCATCTATCCTATAGTTTCTACTTAAACTATTTCAACTACTATAATTACTCATGCAGTTACTTTAGCATCAACATACAATCTATTACCTAACACAATATTTGTAAATCCAACACCCTAGGTGCAAGGTCACAATCCTAATCTTTTTTTGAATAGTTTTTAATTATTTTTCATCATATCATGAGTTCAATAGTAGTAGGTTTTACTCCCATTACTTTCATCTTCTCAGCCTTTGTCTCAATATAATGTTCTATAATCCATTTTCATACCCACCATTGCATCTCCCCAACTAGTGTTTCCTACTCATAATCCCATCATTGGTAATCCTGCTATGCCATCTATCTCTGGTGTGCCTCTTAAACTCATGCTTTTGATTCAAGATTTTTGATCCCAACTTCAAGATAATGAGGGCTAGGGTCATAAAGTCACAACAATACATGGAGAAACATTCATCAATCCCAAAGTGGTATAATCCCAACAAGTTCTGCTGCTACCATGAAGTTGTAGGACATGACACTAATAACTACAACACCTTCAAGGATGACATCCAAGCATTAGTGGACATGGGGAAGATCATTTTCAATATACTAGTATAGCTTAGTAATTAACACATACAAATTTTCCAAGATCCATTAAATACTTTCTTAATGTGGATCTTTGCTTTTCATTTAGAGCCTAAAGGTAACCATTCTAAAACTCCTTTTATCTTTCAATCAAGATCCTTCTAAAGTAACTTCCAATCATCTACTCCAAAGCCCAAGAAGTATTTATTCATTAATCTTTCTCTAAATACTTCTAGCACATCCACAAATCAAATTGTATGCAGAGCTCCATTTATCATTGATATAATATCCCATTATGATAAATCTCTTATACTCTCAAATCACATATTTAGCTATCCTCCATCTCCTTCCAAGAATAGGTTATCTTTATCTACCTCATCTAGACTATTTAATTACACATAGATGCTATCCTATAACATTTCTTCACCATCTCATTCTTTATTCCCATTCAAGTTACAATAGCCACCTTTGCTTCCTATTTCTACATCAGTTATTAGGATCTTCACCAGGGATTAAAAGTAAGCAATGTTAAATGATAAAGAAAAGGAAAAAGATCAAGAAACCAAATGACATATTAAAAAAAAAAGATCCCATTTTAGGATACATCAAACATAATTGCTCCAACTTCTATCATCACATCAAATGCTCTTACATTGGATGAAATTCCTCCAGCACCAACCCCAAGGATGTAACTCTTAGAGGCAATGCCTTGTTTTAAATTACTAAAGCATTGAAGCTTAAGGGAACAAACCTTTCCCTCTTTAACCTCATTTCAAATTCCAAGGAATACCACTTGACATTGGAGGAGCTACTCAAATCTATCACCATATCTATAAACATCTACTTTGACGTATGAGTAATCTCATTAATGCTCAATGCTCTATGGTATAAGACAGATTGTTTGGTCTGTAAGAAGGAGAACATTAAGACTCATCCTGTAATGGGTGACATATGCCAACTTCTCATTTATATCATAATACAAATTAGAGATGATCTGTAACTATCTTTAGTACACATAGATTATGGAGCTGGGTCTAATGGTATATCATGGATGATCATCAAGCATCTTGGTCTCAAAAAATAGGTTATGTATTCTAACTACAACTACTCTTTGGTTTCGTTTAGTGGGATGTTAGGATGTGAATTAATGCCCCTTTTGACTTGGTTTCTTAGGTGTTCTAATTAGGGATAGGCAACGACCATGGGTTATGATGATATTTGATCAAATTTAAACTTTGTGCAACTTCTATTTTTCTTTTTTCAATTATTCTATGTATGGATCCTAATCAATATTTCAATTTGTGTATGTTAGAATTGTTAAAATTTCAAGTGATGTTAATTGATTTGTAGATGTTTCTTCTTAATTTGGAAATAATGATGATTAATAAAACACTTGTAAATACTCAATGATTCTTTTAGGAGATTCTTTTTTTTTGTTTTTTTTTACCTTGATTTTCCTCTCTAATTGATATTTCTTTATAGGTTTATGGTTTGGACTCATGAGAAAGGTCAGAGATTGGTTTGTGATATGGTACCTTCTTCATACATACCTAAGAGAAAGACTGAAAAGTTTCTGATGCCATTAGAAGAGTCATCTTCATCAAGGAATTCAAGAAGTTAACAAGGGCAAAGTCTATTAAAGCAAGAAGGACCATCAATTTCATAGGTAAATCCACAAAATCCAAAAAGTATAGGTGCTAGGGTAAATATAGTTAATTAACTTAATACTTCAATTATGATAACTACTTGTGGGACTTAGTTTT
The DNA here is from genome assembly GCA_015680685.1 of Gnetum montanum. Taxonomy (NCBI): domain Eukaryota; kingdom Viridiplantae; phylum Streptophyta; class Gnetopsida; order Gnetales; family Gnetaceae; genus Gnetum; species Gnetum montanum. The sequence goes on from MNCI01021501.1 coordinate 398,284, forward strand.
CAACCCTATTTCCTAATTCTACCCAACCTAAACAAGTTTCCATGACTATTAGTATGCCTACTAAATTTGGATTTGGAACATTAGTTTTAAATTCTATGAGTTAATTGGGTTATGCTCTACCCACGTAATCTACCTTTTTCCTAATCACACAAATGGTTGGTCCATCATGTTTCAATTAGCCTACCCCTCTACAAGTTAGTGCGATGTACCATGAAAATACTTATAATGATCCCTCTAACATTTTTCATTAATAGTAATTGCATAAACAAAATATACAAGCCACTCATAAAACCTTGAATTTTTTGACATAGGCTACTCACAATACATGGCCATCTTTGCCCAATCAACTGGTCCCTCACTCTCTCCTCATTCCAACATAAGTGGCTATTACATAAACTATTCCCTCTACTATTTCTCAATTTGAACAATCTGTTGTTCATATGAATTACCCTAACATTGCTCATATTCATCAACCAATAGAGCAACCCATCATCCCTTTTAATCCACAACTTATTCCTATGTCTTATAGCCCAAACATTCCACCAGCAGTACCATATAGAACTTCATTTATGCAAGTACCCCAATAGCTTTACTCTAATATACAAGCATTCATGAATGTTTCCCAAAGTGCACAACCTATGTTCAATGTGCATGTTGCCCAAATAAAATCTATGCCTCAAACCATGTTTCAACCAAAAATTCCACAACAAGGACTCCAACAAATACCACACCCTTTGTCTCATCATTTAGTACCTCTAGGAAACCAATTTAATTAGTTTTTAGAATTTCAAAATCAAGTCCCTTATCAAGGAATGCCTAACCAGCTTTTGTTAAAGAACTTAATGGGAAGGAAATCAATTGCCACTCTTTTCTTCTTTTGTTTCCTATTGGACAAGATGTTAAGATAAAACATTTAGAAACATTTCCATAATTTTATGATATAGATGAAGAAGATTCATACCATCATTTGGAAGCTTTTGAAAAGTTGATAGTCACATGTCGTAATAATGTTACGGAACACACTAAGATGAGTGTCTTTCCCCTTTTAGAGATTGTGCATTATCATGGTATAGGTCATTCAAACAATTCTCTATTTAGTCATGGAAAAGATTTAAAAATGAGTTTTTAAATAGATTTTTATCTTCTACAGAAATTCATTAGTGTGAGAAATAGCTTTCAAGCTTCCAACTAAAAGAAAATAAGACTTATGAATAAGCTTGATAGAGTTTTAAGGACAAACCCTAATCATGGATTTTCATAGTGTTAATTGCTAGGATTTTTTGTTGATGGTTTAACACTTGTTACACGTCAGAGTATTGATTTTGCTTATGGTAGCACAATCAAGCAAATGATACCTAAGGTAATAGTGGATCAAAGTAAGAGTTTGCCCATTAATAAAAAGGCTAATATGTTAGAACATATGGTGATGATAGGTTTGGTAAAAAAAATTGAAAAGGTTGATGAAAAATTATCATCTTTATCTATGCCTTCCAATACTATTGTGTAGGGCAATATTCTTAGTTTTAACAACAAGCATCATTAGCTTGTACTAATGAAGGAATTCATAATTGATGAGCGGTGAGGTACCCCTATGTTCAACTGTACAAATTACAAGTGTTCACACATAATCTAGTCAAATGTCATGGATGGGACTAGTTGTGGCACCTAGATCATTATGCTTTGATTGTAGTTCACTATCTTCCCACTTGGACTAGTGGTAGCTTTGTCACGTATGGTTTAGTCCAAGTGAGGCATATGATGTGGTTCCTAATTCTACTTTACTCCTAATGGTGATAAAGAGATGACTTAATTAAACTAATGAATAATGAGAAATAAGATCTAAACTAGCCTATGGATGATGGTATTGGCTTTTAACCATTTGTACATGTCTTGGACTTTGTGAGATTACTTTTGGGATTGCCAAGTGTATGTCATTGGTTGTGCCAAATGATACACCTCTGGATTATTAAGTATTTACACTTAAACACTCATGATTAAGGCATACACATTCCACTTAATAACATGAATAGTAAATAGCAATAAATGGAAATATTTAAGTAAAGACAAAAATAAATAATTAATAATAAACAATAAAAAGTAATCTAAGTGAATGTTGCAATGATAGGAGTAATCTCGATCTTTATTGCTAGTCATGTAACGTGTCCAAGTACGTCACACTTGAACAAAGGTGTCATATGATTACAAGCATCACACTGCGGGTATGCATTGGGAATAACAAAATTTAAAAGAAGAAACTGAAAACTAGAACTATCTATTGACTATCAACTACTTACTACTTATTTCATCTAAGCACCCCAACACCATATTTATAGGTGAGATTCAAATGAGGTGACATCAGGTATTTGATGTTGGGGCTCTAAAGACAATGATGTCTCATCATACCCCCATGACTGAATGAAAACTCATCCTCAAGTTAAACAAATGAGGAAAAAGTTCTTTACAAAATATTGACAAGTATGGGATTATTAATTGACTTAACAATGAACAAGATTCTTGCATGCCATAGTGGTGCAGTATAAAAATGGAACACATTATTACAAAACAAAACAAAAACAAGACTGGGAAGCTCATGTAGTGCCCAAAGGTGGTGCCTCTTCCATTGGCTACTTCCATTTATCGCTAGGCTATTGAAACTTGTATTAATTAAGCAAGGCCTGCAACTTTTCTTTCTTTGTTCTTAGGTCAACTAGGAATTCTCTACCATGATGTTCTTTTGTTTTTCTATAGTGGTCAACTAGGAATTCTCTATCGTGAGTTGCTTATTTTCCTCCTAGACAGTAGTTAGTGCCTTTTTATATGCATGAGATTGCACATCTATAATAGAGGCATTCCAAACTACTATCTCCTTCTCTTGCTCTGCAACTGCTCTCTCCTTTGCTAGCTTGGTAAGCTTGTCTATCCTAAATTGCTCTAGTTGGTCTGGTGCAACAAAATAGGTAGGATCTCATCATTCAGCTTGCAAGGCAGCCAACTCTTCATGTAGTCTCTATATCTCAGATTCTACGTGTTTTGCCTTGACCTCTGCCATGACCAACTTCCCTTTGGTGGTGATGAGGTCTGATTGTGCTATAGTGACATCATTAGGGATGTCAAACAGAGTGTTCATTACTTAACCCATTTGCAACAAGCAATCAAACATGTCCTTATGCACTACATGAGTCATCAAGGTCTCGACCAACATTTGTGCATATCTAGTTTCTACTAGATTAGTCAAAGGCACAATAGAAACATTGAATGACTCTTTGATGTGATCAGTGATCACCTTTGTTGCTACTGTTGCATCTTTGTGTTGTAGCACCATGATTGTGGCACCTTCTCCAGTTTCCAATGTGACATGACAAGATGTAGTGTTTACAAAGATCTTGTGTGATCATTGAGATCTCCCTCATCCTGACTGTATTAAGATATCTTCCCTTGTTGGATCAACTCACATAGTGGGCCATACAACATCATCCATAAGTCGATAGAGATCAACCTCATTCCTACTTCCCTAATTGATGGTTTCAGCAATCCTCTATAGGTGGCTCATCGATGATCTATAATCTTGTAGTGGTAGTGGTGGAGATTGTGCCTGTGGACATTACTCAGGCTCTTGTTGCATTTTTGTTCTTAGTTTTACCTCCTTTTTAGCTTCTTGCTCCTCACCAGAATCTTTTCTTAGTGCTGTAGTTTTCAAGAGTTCTATGAAGGAGGTGTGTTGAGCCTTCCTAGGGATATCATTAGTATGTCCTAAGATCCAAGCATGCTTGCATAGCTTTTTGATTAGATAGGGAAATGAAAGTGTTAGTCTCCCTAACTTTGTTTCTTCAAACCACCGTTGGATTTCTATGAAGTAATATTGGGGAAGGTTGACTGCAAATGTTTCCATTAGAATGAAACTTCCCCTAGCTGCATAAGTTGAAATTCGATTGAGCCCTTTGGTAGAAAATAGGTGGTACATCCCAATCTTAAAGTAGGTTATCTCTTCCAAAGTCATTTCATGGTATGACTTGTCCTCTTTACTGTATGCCCATCTTAGCCATAATATCTTTGTTTCGGGGTTGGATTTGGTGTATAGGTGAGCAACCTTGGGCCCTTCATTAGGTAGGTTGAGAACTTCAGCAATGTCCTTGACTAAGTAAGAGACAATCACCCTACAGATATTAATAGTGGTGCTCTTATCTTTGTTATGCCAAAATTGATGGACTTCGCCTAGGTACCATTCACCATTGTTGGACAAGATAGGCCACAATGGGGATGCTTTGAGTTGCATCCACACCGCTTCTGGAGTAAACTCCATGAATGGACCAAAGTTCATTTCCACAATGATTGAAGCTAATGTGGATTTCTTCAAGGTGGTGGCAAGGCAATTAAGGGGCAATATGAGATATTGTCCCTATTCAGGGGTCAGTACTTCTACCATCTCTACTTGGGCCGATTGCCTAGTAGTAGGGGCCTCTTGATGGATACTGAAAGACTAGACCTCTTGTTCAACATGTTTCTCATATTCTCATACTGAAAGACTGGACCTCTTGTTTAGCACCTCTTTTTTGGGCCATCTTCAATCAAGTAAAAACTAGGTGTTACCAAGGTTATGTTTATTACCATTAATCAATTTATACCTTATTCATAACCTTAGTTGATTGAGCTCATAATTCATATGATTGTAGGGTTAGGAAAATTTTCAAGAAAAATCCCCCAAAAAATGCCTATCTCTTTCTACAACCCTTGCAACTGGTTTCCTTTTTTGTTAGATGTGGTTTATAATAATAGTTATTGTCCTGTGGGTTAGAAAAATTGAACTTTTGGCATTATCGTTAGTGATTTTTCATTATAATTCCTAAGGTTTTCAACATCCTTACCCTTATGATACCTTCTAGGTGATAGCAAATTTTAGTAAATCGGCACAAAGTTTGCATGCGATCACCCCCCATGACTAAGTTGAACTCTTTGAGTTCAGATAGATTCAAACGACATATAAATCAGAGTGGTAGAGAGCCAAATATCACAAGTGGAAGATGGAGGCACAAACCTCTAAGTCATGAGGAAAAATTTCAACAACTCCCCTAGTAGCAAATGAGAAAAATGAAGTTCAAGTTGCATGGGTATCGTATTTATACATTTTTATAGACTTGACATCGGGTTAGACTTGATGTTGGGCACACGACATCAAGGTCCAAAAATTTTGATTTTATGGGGCCAATGAACATGAAAACTAAAGCTCTGGGAGTGGTTGGAAGGTTTAAAGTTAAGTTTAGTATTTTGGGTAAGTGAAAAATTAACTGGAGGCATCGAAAGTATGATAGGGTGAAGTTGTCAACATGAAAAGTACAAAAATGAGCAAGAAAAGTGGTGTTGAAAGTGTGATTATGGGATAGATGACATTTAGAATAAGGGAAACAAGAAAACATATCAATTTGAGTGCTTAGAAGGTGAAAAATAGTGTGTTTAGGTGAAACAAGTACAAGTCGCAAAAGTTACGCAATTGGGTCCTTCCCAAAGCAGGCTCTAGCCTATGATGCCCTTGTGTAACCACACCTATAATGTCCATAGGTACTAGAGGGGTTGAATGCAATGCATACCTATGGAATAATAAAACACACATCTTAAACCACAAAATTGAGATAAAAACTCTATGTTACACACAACCACAAGTTATGAACATCTGGATAACGAGATGAGATGGATCATAGAAGGGATCATAGAAATTGGGACATGAGGTGGCGTACCATGGTCACAATGAAACCTGATGTGTTATTAATGGTTAAATAACCATGAGGCTAGCTTTCCAAGATTCAAACCAAGTCCATACCACCTTTTAGCGACATCACATTATTCCTTCCCATTGGTAGATAAGCATAAAATTATCAAAGTTATGAGGAGTAACAACACTTAGCATTTTGTCTAGGAGAGGAGCATTATTATGGCATAATTATTGGTTTTTTTAGGTTCTATGAAGTTGCCAACCTTTAGGCATGGGTACATGTCTTTCTAGCGGGACTCATAGGAGCTTATTTAGTGTTGTGTTAAGTTGCTCTTACTTCCATTTTGTGTTAGATCTACAAGGATATGGTTACAACCTCATCAACATGATAGAATATAAAAAATTAGCCAAAGACAATTCACAAATCCCCTTGATGTCACACCCTTTACATTCCACCTTGGTTCTGCACTCTTTTGTCTGGACACAATGATTATAGATTTATTATTAGGTTGAATGATGGAAAAGATTACCATTATGGCTAGAGCAAGAACCTCTTATTAATGGAATGGGTGAATGGATGTTGTGGTCTCAATGTCTGAATAATTAGTCCCTTATGACTTGACAACATAGAGAAAAAACCTCATCTCAATGAGCAACATGATCAACAGGGAGATTACCTACAAAAAAAATTAAAACCACAACTAGAAAAAGGTAGAAGAAATAGGAAAATGATAAAAAATTGTAAAATAAAAAGATAAAAAACACTTAAAA
>MNCI01021501.1:405184-434569 GCA_015680685.1 Gnetum montanum
GATGCAGAACTAGTTGGAGAAATAGGGTGTTGAACATAATAGCTATGCATTTTTGGTGAATATGGCTGATGTGGTGGTGGCCTCTCCCACAACTATGGTTGTTACCACTACAATTGAGAACCATGTTGAGGCTAGTAATAAGTTCCCCTAGGATGGTACGATCAGTTGTGGGATTGTCTAAAATTACCTTGTGGAAGAGGAAGTCTCTTAGGCATGTGCTTTTGCACAAAATTTAGATTTAAGGCACTTGTCCAATACTCCTATAGACATAATAATATGGGACATTGGCCCTTTGGATGGTCATATATGCATAGGTGACATCCATCATCTTCGTTCGTGGTGGAGTCTTTAGCCTCACTTTTGTTAGCCACTTTTCTCATTTGCTGAAAAGTGTTCCTAACTATATCTTGGTTCTATGTCCTTTATTTATTGTGATTTCCTAGCATGTGTTACATGATCTTCTCCATGACTATCTCAATAAGAGTTGTGATGTTCTCATCTATCCATTTAGACATCCTATTGAATTTTTCTTCCAAATCATCGATAGATTCCTTTGTTGGCAAAGTTTGTTGCAGAAGCATCTTATCGAGAGTAATTTCATTTTTCTTACCATAAATTTGGACCTCCTGTGATTGGAGAGTTGGGTCCCATTGATGTTTCTCGACATTCTCCCACTTGCACATCTCTTCTTCTTCTGTTTCCACATACTCTATTAGCTCTTTGATTTGATGGGCTTGGAGCATGTATAATTTCCCTAGGGCATACATCCCAAGGGTCACTCTTGTTTCATTATGAAGCCCATCTATGATATGGTAAAGTTGCTCTTCCTCGGAGAAACCATGGCTTGGGCATCAATTTAGTAAGGCATAATATCCATCTAAGGCCATGTCCAAGGGTTCATGTTATTCTTGTTTCCACTCTTGGATTTGTCTCCTTAGATTGAACACTGTTTTATAGGTTTGGTATCTCTTGTTGAAAATTTCTATCATTGTAGACCATCATTAGATTGAATTTGGTTTCAATGATCAATACCACATTTTGGTTCCATCAATTAGTGTCCTAAGATAGAGCTTAAGCTTTTGCCACTTACTTTCCATGTTTTAGAATGCACAAGCATCATGCAAGGCTTGTAAATGATGTTTTAGATCTACATCATAGCCTCCTACAAATTGAGAAATATTGTTCATGTTAAGCTTAGGTAGTCGACTCTTTTTGCGATGCCTACAAGATATCCTAACAGCCTCTGTGATATGCATTAGGCTCTTAGTGGCCAACAAGGATTCATCATCATCAAATAGATTGTGAGGCAAATTCCTATGTTCATGGTGTCCTCTTTGACTCTTCTTATGGGTTTAATTCTAGTTTTTAGTTTGACCCTTTAATGGAGCTCTATCTCTATACCTATGTTCATCTTCGTCAGAACTAGATGTTGAAGGGAAAGGGGAAGATGAGGAACTAGAAGAGTTGCCATGACTTCTATGGTGTTCCCCAGGGTCCATTAATTTATCATTTTTGGTTTTTGAGGAGGTCTTAGGCCTTAAGGCCTCCCCTAGTTTAGTACCTATGTCATCTCCACCAAGATTGTCTACCTTAGGTGAATGTAGTCTTTGAGTGTTGTTAGGGTGGTCATGATCATCAGAAACCCCTGCATAAGGTTGATCACTCCAATATTCTTCATTATATATCTCATTAGTTCTCTAATGAATGTGTTCACTATACAGTGCGTAGTCACTTCTATGTGAGAGAGACATTGTTGTTGGTTTATAGTGTGTGTGATTTAATATTTTCTAAAAGATATATTGTTAATACCTTTACAGTATAGTGTGTGTGATTTAATATTTTTTGAAAGATATATCATGAATACCTTTATAATGATTGTGTATAATATAATAAATCTAGATAACTAACACCGTTCTTGGCAACGACACTAATGATGAGTGGTGAGGTACCCCTACACTCAACCATATGAATTACAAACATTCATGTGCAATATGGTCGAATTTCATGGATGGGACTAGTTATGGCACCTAGATTATTATGCTGTGATTGCAGTTTTCTATCTTCCCACTTGGAGTAGTGGTAGCTTTGTCAAGTATGATTTAGTCCAAGTGAGACAGATGATGTGGTTCCTAATTCTACGCTACTCCTAATGGCGATAAAGAGATGAATTAATTAAACTAATGAATAATGAGAAACAAGATCTAAACTAGCCTATGGGCAATGGTATCCACTCTTAATTTTCCGTACACGTCTTGGACTTCATGAGATTACTTCTGGTAGTGCCAAGTGTACATCACTAGTTGTGCCATGTGATACACCTTTGGATTACCAAGTATTTACACTTAAACACTAGTGATTAAGGTGTACACATTCCACTTAATAACATGAATAGTAAATAGCAATGAATGGAAATATTTAACTAAAGACAATAATAAATAATTAAAAATAAATAATAAAAAGTAATCTAAATTAATGCTCCAATGATGGGAGTAATCTCGATCTTTATTGCCAGTCATGTAATGTGTCCAAGTACATCACACTCGAACAAAGGTGCCGTATGATTACAAGCATCACACTGCGGGCATGCACTAGGAATAACAGACTTTGAAAGAAGAAACTAAAAACTAGAACTATCCACTAAGTATTAACTACTTACTACTTGTTTCATCTAAGCATCCTAGCACCATATTGATAGGCAAGATTTAGATGAGGCAACGTCGGTATTTGACATCACTTATTAGCCCCAACATTAGGTATGCAACATTGGGGCTCTGAAATCACGTATCTAATGTCAAGGCCTTACAATGGTGTCTCATCAATAATAATAACCAACCATAGGATATAGGTATGAATTTTCCTTATGCTTTTGTAATTTGTGATGAGATTGATCATACTACCCATGATTGTCCTATTTTGTCATTTATCAAGAAACAAGCTAATGTTGTATGAAGTCAAGGTGCATAAGGAAGAGGCTTAAATTTACAAGGTAGGGGATGAAATTCTAATTAGAATCAAAATTACTAGCTATGTCCTCCATTTAGGTCAAATTATTAGAGTTATAATAATAATTTTAACTGATCTTGAAGGCCCAATAAAAACCATGAGTTTCAACAATCAATGTTGTAACAAAATGAAAGTTTACAACACATTGTAATGATAAAATGATCATATAATTAAGCTTATTCAAGCCTTACAACCTAAGGATACATTACTAGCATAAATTGAAAGAAACCCTAAGTATCAAGGGAGACAAGAATTACATATGGTTTCTTCAAGTAGAATGGATCAATGTAATGTGATTACTAGAAGTAAAAGAGTTGTAAATCTTCAAATCCCCTCTAAAAGGTTTATTGAGAACAAATATTTAGAGAATAAATTTAAAGGAATCTTTGTAAGGAAGCTTCTTATAGAGGAACGACCTACTCCAATGATTCCTTTAAATGAACCTAATAACTCTTCTCCTTCAGAGGAACTTTTTCCTCATATGTTAGAATCAATATTGAGGTAGATGTAACCTTATATGTTCTTTGTTAAAAGCCATTGAAGGTACTCCTCAATATGCTAAATACCTTAAGGACCTTTGTTCTATCAAGAAGAAACTTAGAATACTTAAGCATGTTAGCCTTGTTGAGAATATCATAAATATGTTAAAGGCTAGGATGCTTAAAAAGGTAATAGATCTAGGGAGTTCTATGAGTGCTTTCATGATTCATAATAGGAAGTTTTACCATGTCTTAGTTGATCTAGGGGCTAGTGAAGATATTATGAATTTTTTAGATTTATTAGTCATTGGGTTATGATCATATTAAAACCTACTAGTATTACATTTCTTTAGTAGATGGGTCTACTATTTATCCAAAATATATTTTTGAGGATATTTTGGTACAAGTGGGTAAAGCCTTGTATCGTACTGATTTCATTGTATTGGATTATTATACATCTTCTTTGAATAATGTTTGTCCTTTTATTTTAGGTAGGCCCATGTTAGTAACAATGGATGCAGTTATCTATGTGAAAACTGGCTTGATGACCTTAATATTTGCAAAAATGATCTTTTTAGTTAATTTATATAATCTTAATAACTAATTCCAGTTTGATGAACTTAATATTGTTAATGCTACTATAGCAAACATGGTTTCCTCTTAATTATGTGACTAGGATGATGGGTATTAGGTCCTAACATTGGAAGAGTACAAAGATGTAACCATGAATCTATAAAGAGAGCTCCTATGTACTCAAGTGGAAGATGCTTGGATGGTAAGGATTCATTTAAACTGGAGATTTGTTCTTTTGTGATGAGTGGTAGGGAGGTAACTTTAGATTTTAAGGAACTTCCTTCTCACTTAAAATATATTTATGCTAAGCAAAATAAACCATTGATCATTAGTTCAAGTTTAACAACTAATCAAGAGTAGATATTGATTTAGGTTTTAATGAATTATCTTGAGGCTCTTGCTTGGTCATCCTTGGATCTTAAGCAAGAAATTTTTCCATCCATTCTTCAACATCATACAGCAGGGAATTTCTCCATTCATTGTTCAACATTATACTCATTTGGAGGCTAAGGCAAGACTATGACAACAACCATGTAGGAGGCTAAACCTAGCCATGAAGCAAGTGGTAAAAGATGAACTTTTAAAATTGTTTTAGGCAGGCATTATTTATTTGATCTTTGATTTAGAGTGAGTTAGCCCTATTATTGTGGTGCCTAAAAAGTCAGGTAAATGGTATTGATTTTCACATATCAAGGAAATGAACAAGCAAGGACCACTTTCCACTACCATATTTAGACTAGCTTCTAGATAAGTTTCAATGACATGAATTTTATTCTTTTCTTGATGGTTATATTAGTTATAATTAGATTTCTATTATCCATGAAGATCAACATAAAACATTCACCACATTGTGAAGAACTTTTGCACTTCGACATATGCCCTTTAGGTTATGTAATGCTCTTGCTACATTTCAAAGGGCTATGACATCTAGTTTTATAGATATGATTGATTCATTTCTTGAGGTTTTCATGGATGATTTTTCAGTCTATAGTGATTAATTCTCTAATGCCTTATATCATCTTGAATTAGTCTTGCGAAGATGTATTGATAAAGATCTTAGATTATCTTGGGAAAAGTGTCATTTCATGGTCTCTTCCAATGTTGTGTTAGGCTAAATGGTGAGAAAGAGGGGAATCTCAGTATATCCTAAGAAAATAAGGGTTATCTCCCATCTTACTCCTCCCATGAATGTCAAAGATTTATGTGCATTTTTGGGACACACTAGTTTCTATAGCAGATTCATTAAGGATTTTTTATTAATTACTCAACCCTTGGTGAAACTATTACAAAAAGAAGTTGTTTTTAAATGGACTAAAGATTGTTAGAATACATTTGAAATTTTTAAAACTAAACTTTCTTCAGCACCAATTTTGTAGGAACTTAATTGAAGCAAGAACATTAAACTTATAACGAATGTCTTAGACTTTGCAATTGGAGCAATATTCAATTAGTATAAAGATAATGTTCCATATGTTATTTATTATATCTCTAAGACATTGACCCTTACTTAGGTTAATTATACTACTACAGATAAGGGGATGTTAGTGGTTGTATATAGGTTAGATAAATTCCATCATTATTTATTTGGTTTTTATGCTATAGTTTTTATTGATCATGCTGCTATTAAGTATCTGAATAAATGAACTGAAAGTCCTAGGTTAATTTGTTGGTGTCTTTTGTTGTAAGTATTTGATTTGATGATTCTTGATAAGAAAGGATATGAGAATTCAGTGGTAGATCATTTGTCTAGATTGGAGCATAATTTAGATGTGGAGACATATCATACATTTAATGATGCATTTCCTAATGAGCAGTTGTTAACTTGTTGGGCTAGGATTATTATCCCTAAAGTTCAAGATCTTTGGTATGTAGATATTGCTAATTACTTAGTTGCATGCAAATTACCAAAGTCTTGTAATAAAGAACAAAAATTGTCCTTGGTAATTAGAGCACAATGGTTCATTACAAAATTGCTTTGATTCAATCATGAATGGATCTTTCCAAACAAACCAATGGTTCATTTGTAAGGATTTGATCATTTGATGATGTATCCTTGATCAAGAACAAGTAGAGATAATTGCTTTGAATCATGATGAAGTGTGTGGAGGCCACTTTGTAGGTAAGAAAACTTCATACAAAATTATTAATGTTGGTTTTTATTGGCCCATCTTGTTTAGGAATACTTATGCATATTGTAAGTGATGTGATCAATGCTAGTAAATGAAAGGACTCACAAGACATTAAGATATGCCATTATTGCCTATCCCAATGGAGTGCAAGTCCTTCAATTATTAGGGCATTGATTTCATGGATCCTTTTTCCTTAAGTAATTTGTGTAAGTACATCTTGGTTTCCATTGATTATGTTACTAAGTGGGTCTTGGCAAAGGCAACTAGGCATGATGATGTGAAAATAGTAGTTAGCTTCTTGAGAGAATATTTAATTCCATATTTTGGGTACTCAAAAATTTTAATTTATGATCAGGGCATCCATTTTGTTAATGATATAATTAAAAAAATTGTTAAATAAGATGGGAATTACACATTGTATTGTTACTTCCTATCATTCTTAATTGAATTGATTAGTTGAAAGCATGAATAAGGAAATTAAAAATATTTTGTAGAAACTTGCAGGAGGTAATAGAATAGATTGGTTTTACCATTTACTTGATGCATTATGGGCCATTGGTACTTCATATAAAGCATATCTTGGTTTTACTCTATACAAATTAGTATTTGGTAAGCAATGTTCCTTCTTCTATACAAAAAAAGTATTTTTGAATGCAATTTCAATTAGAAATGAACTTGAATTCTTATCTTTCTACTCATTTGTTTGCTTTGAACCATTTAAATGAAGATCATATGCATGCATTAGATAGGCAACGTTTGCATAAGAATTAGATGAAAATGTGGCATGATAAGAGGACTATGAGGAAGTTCTCCTCATAAGGAGATTTACTTTTACTATTTAATATGAGGCTAAAAAATTAATGTCTAAATAGGAGGAATCATATAGGGATATCAAGGTCTTAGGTAATGGTGCAATTGACATTTCTAGACCTAGTAGTTTAGAGTCCTCCCATGTGAATGGTCAATAGCTAAAAAATTATCTTGGACAAGGACTGTACCCTATTAGTAAGATAACTAATTTAATAGATGTTCCATCTTCACAGGCTGAATTTAATTTGATCATGGATCGGTTTCAAACAGGTCCTTATGAAATTGTTTGATCCTAATGTTGTTGTTGTTGTTGTGAGAGGTTAATAACTTTATTATTACGTGCTTCATTTTTCTACAAGTATTGTGTGATAGGTAAAATGAATCATACATTATATTTTTATTAATATGTATGCATGATAGTGGTCATTGTTGTTATCAATTCTTTGGTAGTATCTGTGGCAACATATCTTTCATGATATTTAGTACTTCAATGAGTTAGTTAGATAGAGGTCCAACTTGTCTTGTGGTATGGATTTCTAGGATCTTATTTATTCAAGGAATTTTTAATTATATATTATGACTTTTATATTAAAAATAAATAAAGAAATGGTTGAATTATGGGATTCCATTTGATGGATAGATTTTGTTAACTTTCTGGTTGGAAAGTGGGATACTTCTTGTGATTTGCACTATGCATATTGTTAGCTCAATATGTTATTTCATGATAAGCTTGAGGATTTGGATCTTCCTTAATTGGGGACTTGGGATAAGAGACATTAGGAGATGCAAAAAATAAATCATGGGGTTACTCATGGGAAATGACTTGCATAGGGATTGTACTTGTACCAGGAGTAGAGTTTCCATTGTTTACAAATCATGTTTTGATAGTAGTACAACAAGAAATTATAACCTATTACAAGTGTATAAATCTAAGAGTTTCCTTTTAATTGAAAATATTATCTAATCACAACTAGGGAATTTCACTAGGAGCAAAGTTTCCATGTTCATAAACCATGTTCTGTTGGCAGTGCAACAATCCCATAATCATAAAAATTGCTTAAAAAAAATAAACAAAAACTATTAAGTGATGTATTGTTTTGGATGATAAGATATCTACTATTCATTGCCACAAGATAAGGTTATTCATGTTGATGCATGAGGAGTCTCCATCATCAACAACTACTTTAAGTAGAGAAGGCTACTTGTTTTTGAGAGGTATAGTGCCAAAAGACATGGATAAGTTGGTAAAAAATGCTCATGAATGTCTAATGTAATAGTGCCTTGCATTTGTATTATTCTTTAAAAGTTAATTAATTTAATGATCATCCAATGTCTTAATGTTTACTAAAGTGCTAACACCTTAGCCATTCTTCTATCACAAAATTTTTCTTTGTTTTATTACTTTTCCTCATTTTTACCCATGTTATTCATCTTATTTTCTGTTCTTGAGCTGCAGAAGTGTTTTTGGATTAGCAAATGTGAACAAGGTTTAACATGAAGTCCCTTACAGTCTAACTCTAACCTTGATTGTGAGCTAATATTACCTCGAAGTTGATTTTGGGAGTTGATTACCTATGACGGGATGTAACCCACACCCCCTCCCACTTGGATTTTTAGCCACTGGTTCAATATTTTAATGCAACCGATTGTTACTTGTAGCCTATCATACTTGGGCATTTTAGAATTTTAGTCTTTTAAACAATGTAGATGCCTACGAACCATAGTGCATCATACTTTAACATTCATAGACCAACCTCTAAAATAGTGTAGGTAGGTGCGATGTGTATTTTTCTTAGGTGCAACCCATAGTTGGTCACACATCAAATTTGATTTAATTTATCATTATTACATTTTAGTGGGATGCAACCCATAGTCATTACATCCTTATTAAAAAATTAAAAAAACCATATAGGTGTGTAAGCTATTTTGAGATTCATTTCTCTCACACCAACACCACAGGTCTAGGCTAAGCACTGGTTAAGCTTCTATTCATGCATGTAGTTGCAAATAGTGATGTTGAAGCTTCTTCCTTCACTTAACGTGTCAAAGCAAGAAACTTCTCATGCTTCTCAGCACAAGAATACTCATGCACAAGGATAGGTGTCAACATCGGTAGATCTGGTAACACGGAGATGTGCTCAGGAGGCACAGCAAGATCACATCCATAGAGAGTAGATGGAGCATCTTGAGCATGCAAAATGAGAGGTGAAGTTTCCTACAGTGCCATTAAGGGCATGTAGGAACTTCAAGCCTCTTATGGAACTCACCAACTCACTAGTTGCTACATCTTTGATGCTCCACAACCTTGACTTCATGTTGACAAGAGGTGAGGCATTCTATGAGCAGGATGCATGTCAATATTATCTAACATTTTGGAGGATCTTGGCTACATCATGGACCTTCTAAGTTGATGAAAATTCTTATGCCATTAGTGAGGCTCTTATTGCTTAGATTCTTGAGATGTAGGTTGGATGGAATTGGTAGCATTCTGTAGTGGCATCTTCAAAGAGGAAAACTTAGTTGGTTGAGCTTTTCCCTAAAGTTACGATGGATGAGATAGGCTAGCCCTACAAGAACCTTTCTCCTTAGAGGAGGGTCCTTACTAGGGTAGTAATGAATAATGTCTTGGAAAATTTCCACTGCATACATGTCATGTCATTTGGCATGCTAGGTTTGAGTGACTTGGAGGGTCCTTGTACTTTAAACTATTCATTTATCATTCTATCCAAGATGGAGTTGGTGGTCTAAAATGCTAATGGGGTTCCTTTTCCATCAGTGATCTAGACATTATATCAGCATTTCTAGATTTAACCACCAGTCCTACCCATTAAGGAGATTATTACTTGGGGTTAAGACTAGGTTCTAAATTTGGGGTGTGCTTTCTACAATCAGTGATTATCCCAAACACAATATGAAAAGATCATGTTGATCTAACTCAAATGTCCCTAGTGATGGGGATAAAGCTATGCAGGAGGCCTATTATGTGAAGGAGTAGTAATAGTTGTTCTAGTAGTGTGAGGTAGTAGGTGGTAATCAGGCTTTGGTAGGAGTTAAAGCATGTATTATGGCATGTTTGGATGCATTCCAGGCTAGTCTCCTTACACATTATGATAAAATTGAGCCTTTTCTACATGCTCGATGTGATTGGTTGAAGAGGAGGTAGTATCTTCTAGCCTCCAATGTGGAGCTCCTTAGTCATCACATGTTTTTCCAATTGAGGAAGATGTGACACTCCTTTAGCCCTCTAGAGGTTGGTGAGTAGGTGGATCTAGAGCTTATACTGATGGGCTCACCTATTACTAATAATGGGCACATAGGATCATTTGGTCCTATGGACTAGGTGGATGATAAAGTGACTGAGGAGGATTTCATGAATGAGGAGCCTATAGAGGATGCTTTTTAGCATCCTCCTTCAATGGATGTTCTTGTACCTTCTCCGGTGGATGGCTTAGCTCCTCTAGCTTGAGCATTTTGTTCCCTTCTTTTTCTATCCCTTATCTTCTTTCTTTTTATACTCATGAGACATTACAATATGTGTTGATATTATGAATTGTCTTATATGTTATGTTATCCATTAACTCATGTGCATTCTTCCACTTTCTTTATTAGGATGATAAATAACTAGTTGGGAGTTATGTTAGGACATGACTTAATGGCCCTTTTGATTTGGTATCTTAGTTGTTTTGATTAGGGATAGGTAGTTATGACCTCATGTGAGATGTAATTGTTTGTAGTTCATAGTCACAAAAATAGAAGTTGGATCTTAGATAATGAAAATGATCCTTGAATTCTAGAAGAAAGAGTATTCATCCTACAAAAGGAAGTTCAGAATAAGGAATGGAGATGAAACAAGTGAAGTTAGTTGGAAATAGAGATTGGACATCACATTGAGGTAGGATTCAATTTTGGAAATAGACCATAAGCTTATGTCACTTGTAGTAGCTTGCAGTCCATAGAATTTCTACTAGTTAGGACACATAGCTTACTATAGTTTATTTTTAAATAGAATCAACAATTCATCAGTGTGAGTCCCTATGACACACAACTCTATCATTTCTAGAGACAAAAATAGAGCTATATAGGCATGTGGCTTGCAACCCATGGTAGTCCTCTATGCCTAAATGATAATTAGGCTATTAGGATTTAATTATTTGATCATTGGAAATGGCCCATGGAGACTTCTGGTAACAATCGATAGAAGTGGTCAATTAGCTTCATAATTCTTCATCAAGCTATGGGATGCAACCATGTGCAGTTCACATCCCAGCTTGTAGTCATTAGTGGAACGTTATTCTAACCATCAACAAAATCCATTTTAGCATCCAATCAAAGTAGAATTATAAGGCTTTTATCAAAAGAAGAAAAGAGAAAGAAGAGGAGATATATAGAAGAGATACAAAGATTTAGAGTGAACTGGAATTGTTCTATTGAGTTGTATTTTATTAATATCAAAGATTCTTGAGTAATAAGATAGTCATTTTTATTTTCTAATAGTAAATTCTTGTTGTGCCTTCTTCACCATAATTCTAGTAATTAACCCCACATAACCCATAGTCCTCCATTCAATTAACTTCCACAATTCTACAGTGTAGCAACATAAGGAATATGCAACATGGGATGAGAGTTGGATCATAGAATTGGTAAAGTTACCTTTTTTAGCAGGGAGTTGTATATCATCTAAGGTTATCTTTGTGGTAATTAGAGACTCATTTTCCATCAACACTATGCTAGATAGACCTTAGTTATCTTACCACAAAGTTTTTTCCTCCCTTATGTATCAGAAATTCCATTTTCCATGTAAGAATAGGAAAGTAGTCATACGTGAAAATTCTAAAATTTATTCTATTTCTTGTTTGGATATTCTAGAAGAAATCAAACTAGTATCCCAACCTATTATGATAGGCCAAATGTCATTATCAAAGAAAATTGATGAGTCCACCATTAGTATCCCATGAACCTCTAACTCTTTTGAATTCATAGAACTAGGCTTTAGTGAACTTGATATCATAGAATCTATTAGAATTTTTAAAGATCCTATCCATTTCCAAGCTAAGAAAACCATTGTCAATGTGTTTCCTGCTTGAGAATCATGTCATATTTATCTTATTATTTTCCTTCTTTTATTTCGTTATTCTAGCTTTTATCTTAATTAGTCGTTGCTCCTTTTATTTTACTTTGTGATCATTTGAATTATATTATTTCCTTTCATCTACTTTTTCATGTCATCTTGTTTCATGCCTCATTTGATGACATCTAAAATCATAAAAAATCAAAAACATGAAAATAAATAAAACAAAAATCCCCATAAAAACATAAAACTAGAAACATAAATGTATAAAAACTAAAAGATCATAAACATAGAAAATTGTAAAAAAATAATAATAATAAAACACTCTTTCTTAAATCCACTATGCTTTTCCATGTCTATGATTTAACTAGTCTTCAAGCTAAAATTTTTATTTTCTTGCTTACATCAATGTTATGAGAAAAACAACAAAAAATAGCCTAAATTTCTCCATGCTATAATCCTCCTCTTGATCATCGATAGGAGAAATCTATTCCACTAGTACTCCTTTGTCCCCTCCCCCACAAGTGTTACTTTTTTAGCTCTTATGGTCCCTATCTCTCCTTTCTATTTTTTTTATATCATTCATTTATCATTGCTTCCTAATCCATATGAGCAATTTATTTCTTAATCAACCTTGAGTCTAACCAACATCATCTTGCTTATTCTCAAGCCATTGTCAATGTAGCCACCATCATTTTAAGCATTACATCTATGCCTAGCTAGGGGCATTCTAGCTAGGGATGTATTGTTATCTATAATCAACATTCAAAATTATCAAGAATCTATGTGACATCACCATGATAAGCATGTTTGACTTACAAAGATCAAAGAAGGAGATCTTGTCTTGCAACATTTTCAAAATGTCTAGACCTCTAAGTTCTCTCCAAATTGGTAGATCCCTTCATCATTAGTAAAAATCTTGATAAAAAAGCATATTATCCAGCTAATTTAGATGGGAATCAATATACAAATCTTTTCAACCAAGTGTATCTCAAAAAGTATTAAATCTAATAAAATTAATGATAAGTGGTTTTGCTCTAATTCTTTTCTTATGTTACCTATGTTTAATTGCTTTATCTTTGATTTCCTCTTTCTTTTTATCATTTTATTTCTCTTCTCTCTATTTTGAGCTTCTACGAGCTTCTATTAGTTGATCCTAACTATGGCCCAAAGGAAAAACATTAATTTTGGCAATTTTGATAATATTGGAGGTCCAAAATGACAAGTTTTACCTAGGTGATGCTTAGTGACACTAACAGAGCATTAACCTTATCTACACTTCTTGCCTTAAAAGTAGATATTTTGACCCTAATTATACCTTTCTTAGGCTTCTAGAAACTAGTCCACATCATCCCCAAGGTAACAAAATCAATTTTATTAATCCCAGAGATCTTGAAAAGCCTAAAACTAACATGTCATCATTGCATCATAACCCAAAAACTTTCCTTTTGAACCTAGTTTTACATTTGTTGAACATCCCATGATTAGTTTGCATCATCCTTGAGGAAACAAACATTATTTTTGATGATTCTAGAGACCCTAGAAATCACATAGTAGCTTATTTCAACTCCATGACATTTAGGAGTAGTGACACAATGCCAATGTTACTTGCCAGTGCCACTTGTACATTGTTATGAAATAACTTAACTTTAGATGATATGGTTGATCCCACATGATCCTTGATATTAATTTGACATCATTTCAATAATTTTCAGTATTAATTCAAATATTGATAGTGATTCCTAAAATCCTAGATTGATAATTTAGAGTGCAAAGTATCAACTTCTATTGATGGAGTGTCAAAGTTACTACGTCACATGCCTACATCATCAATGTCACTTATACATGGTATGTGCTTCAAGTTGCTAAAATGGATTTTGAGTTAATTAAACTAAACTCTGGGTGTTTTTAGGAAATTGTAATCCTATAAATAGTAGGTTATAGCATCAATATAAGGCTAATTTGTTAAAATTTAAGAGCAATTTTTTGAGTTTTTAGAGATCATAAGCATCAACATCTACATCAACTATGTCATGTGTATGCTCCATAACCATTACAACATCATTTGTTATTTATAAGCTCAATCTTAACATTGATATCATTGGTAGCACATGTGAGCATACTAATGCTAATATCAATGTCACCACCCTAGCGTTAGCATTACATCTTTACTTGTAGGACAACACCAAGCAACAACCCTATTTGATCCTCAAATTAATTCCAAATAGCATCAGAAGACATCTCATTCATTTGTAAACCCATAAGAGTTCAAATTCCACCATTCAAGACTTCTTTTTACTCATGAACCAAGTATAAGTTATCGATTTAAATTTACTATTTGTATCTCATCTGATGGTTCTTGGCCTTCCTTATGAGGTAAACTTAGTTTATTTAATAAATCACTTTTTGTTTTAGGAAGGGAAAAATCAAACCCTTTTCTAGATATTTGGTTTATCATCTATCTTTTATTTTATATTTCCTATATGTTTTAGATATACTCTCTTATTAATATCACTCTTGTTTGATTAGATTAGTTATTAAACTCATCATAATCAATCTATACTCCTATTGATTCTAATCCTAGTTGATAGGCTAAGCTCATATTCAATTGAAGGTTTGTGTCCCTTCATTTCATAACTATTAATTAATGAAGGATTTTATCATTTCAAAGATCATTTACAATCATGGATTGTACACTGAAACATGTGATTCATAGAGGTATCCTTACATATTTATAAGAAAACTTTTTTGTAAGAACATATTGAAGGAAAGAGGATTTTTATGGTTAAATTTGTTTGAATGATAATCTCTATCCTTCTTTTCAAATTGTGATGTTAACAAAATGGAAGTCCTCTTTCCAATAGTAGCTTCATTGCATGTCTCCATGAAAAAAATCCTTGCATAGTTGGACTTCAGTGGGCTAACAGGGCCTAAACATCTCATTAGTTGTGTTGTAGTCATGAGTAGCTACTTTAAGTCCAACCTTTATTAACATTACCATGAGCATTAATAAGATTGAGTGATTAAGGATAAAAGTAAAGTCTAGATAGTAGGAAACTAGATGTTGATAGTCAATTTTGACTTAATATGGCACATCATCTCTATTTTGGTCATTTTATCACATCCTCTTATGGAATTATCAATAGGTAGAAAATTGGTCTTGTGAGAAGAAGAAATTTTCAATTATTTTATATGTGTGTGTTTTATAAAATAATATTATTTTTTAGATGATAAAGTCTTTAAGTTCTAACAATGATCATAAATGATTCTAACTATATAGTCATTAGTAGTAGTCCTTGACAATGGTGTTGATGATGAGTGGTGAGTGTTTCATATGTCTAACCATATAAATCACAAGCATTCATGTGTGACCTAATCATAGTCTATGGATTGGACTAGTATAATATCTAAACAATTGCATCTTTAATCACAACCCGTTATCTTACTACTTGTACTTATGTCATCTTTAGTATGTATGATTAAGAAAAATAAAGGCACATGGTTTTTGATGTCATTTAGGTCATAATAAAATAATATTGACACAAAATCTAAAATTTCTAAGCTAAGTACAAAGATAAATAATAGTATAGCTTAAGGATGATGAGTATTCAATTTATAGTTTATCATACACATTGTAAAAGCACATATCCACTCCTAGGATTACCAAGCATTATGTTAGTAAATAAAAATAAGTAATAGTGCTACTAAGATTACAAATCAAATATGTGTTTACGCTTGAAATTTATCATACTTATTTTTTCAATTCATTTATATGAAAGGAGATGTAAATGTTAAGCTAACATGTATTAGAAATTAAATTGCATTAAGATAATTTCTAGGCTATGTTAAAGTGTTGTAATGAAATAAATTAATCTTGATATTTATTACTACCATGCAATGTATCCAAGCATAAGATATAAATAAACATGCTAGACAACTACTTCATATTATGTTATGAGCACTTGCTAATAAATTCTAACTTCTATAATAGAAAACTACAAGACTTTATCTAAGCTACTAATTGAAAGATGTCATAAATATGATTGATATGCATATTTATGTAAGTATTTAACACCTCTACATCAACATTGATGCATCAATGTAGTTAACCTTGTGTTAATGTTGATGCATCAATGCTGCTACATCAATGCAGCTGACTAAAGATTATTCATCACTAGTATTTTTGGGTCTTGGAAAGCCTAGAATTCTTAAGATTCAAAAATAGAAATATCATGTCTAAGTGCTATTAACTTAGAGTTTTTCAAATGGTATTAATGATGACAGTGATGCTAACATTAATGATAATGACATTTGAATGCCACCTACACTTAAAACCCTAATTTTGAGCCTCCAGTGCTAATGATGATGTTGTGACTAACACTTTTCATTACTCAGGATGTTAGAGACCTTTCCATGACTTGAAGTGATGCTAAAGAATAGAATTTTAATTTAGATCACATTGGTGATATTGAAATTAATGCTAGATGTCACTTATAAGGAATTTAATAAAATATCTTGANGATGCTAGATGTCACTTATAAGGAATTTAATAAAATATCTTGATTTTACTTGACATTTGAAAGAAATTATGCATGAGTATTAATCTTTTTTAAGCTAAGGTAGAGTAGGAGACTTTGGGAGAGAATACATTGAGATTTCTAGTCTTAGAAAACATAAAGACCTAGTAATAAAGAAGGCTTGATAATATCATATCAAAAATTACTTTGGCTAGTAAGATGATGAAATAGTGGGTACCATGGTGATTTCCTTGGATGATAAAGGAGGAGAGTTAGAATTATGTGGGAAACAAACTTTGGAATGTACTTATAGTTAATCTATTCTGAGTTCTAATACCCCATAGTTTTAGTAAGAAATTTCTTAGTTAGTTAGAGCATGTTGCTTTTGATTTGCAAGTCATTGATTTAACATTGATGTAATGCATTGTTATCTTAAACAAAAGTATC
This sequence comes from Gnetum montanum, assembly GCA_015680685.1. Taxonomy (NCBI): domain Eukaryota; kingdom Viridiplantae; phylum Streptophyta; class Gnetopsida; order Gnetales; family Gnetaceae; genus Gnetum; species Gnetum montanum. The sequence goes on from MNCI01021501.1 coordinate 422,211, forward strand.
ATGAAAGTTCATGTTGGAAACATGTTCTAGGGGATAAATATAGTCATCTAATTCTAATTCTAACATTTCTTCCTCCTTCCAACACCCCATGATATTTAATGATTTTTATTTAGCATTGGAGAAGGTCTTGAAATCAAAAGAATGACTAAAAGTATAATTTTAACTATAAGTATATCTAAGACATATAGCCAACATAGTATTTTAGAAAAATTTAAGAAAATAATAGTGCCTCAAGCATGACTTAAACTACTAACCTCTTATTAGAGGGATATTAGATCTTTCAAAAAAAAATTTAATAATTAAAAAAATTTGGACTATATTAGATCATTAGCATATAAAGTATAGTCTAAAGAAAAAATCCAATAGTTTTTGGATGCCTTAATCTTAAAAACACTCTACTCTAGGGTACGAAAAGAATCATGCCTTACCCTTGTTCAAAAATGTTCTTACTTCTTAGTAAAGTATTTCATAGAAAGAAAAGAAGAATACTCTCTCTAAAGGCAAAAGAAAGCATTAATCAAAAAATATTTTTAAAAAAGCTTTTTCAAATTGAGCCTCTAAAATAAAATAAAATAAAAACTACAAAAAAAATAAAATTAATTTTTTAGCTTTCACTCAAAGCTTTTCTCTTTAAAGTTGTAATTGAAAAGAAATATCTTTGAGAATCTGATATTTAACTCTTAAGAAAGATCATAGTTATACTCATGTTGTTGAAATATAATTATACACTAAAAGCTTCCACATAGAATAGAAAATAAGTTATTAAGTATACTTCCAAATACAAAGTAAGAAACTAGACAAAGCAAGACAAATTTTGAAAAGGTAAGAACTTTTTAAATATCTTCCATTCTACTCATCCTTTTATGAGAAGATAAATAGTCTAATTAGAGCTTTATAACTCAACATTGCTCACTAGAATTAAACCCATGACTTGGAGCTTTCCAGTCAAGAGTCTTACCACTATGCTAACATCTAATTGTTTATTTATCCTTTAACCTACAATTCTTTGCCAAACAAGTAGCTAATTACTTAAGCCACCTTTCATTAGTAAGCATTGTATTTGAAAGAAGAATATTAAAACCATGGATAATAATTAAAAAAAATTAGAGTGCATTAGATCATTAGCATAGAAAAAAAATAGAAATAAAAAGCCTAGTGGTTTTGAAGATGGATTTTTAATTTTTTATTCTTATAATCAATTTTGAAAATCCTCTCTTTTGGTGTAGGAAAAGAACCAAACCTTGTCCCAACTTAGAAGTATCCTCACATATTTTCACTTTTTACTAAAGGATCTCTTGTAAAGAAAATAAGAATACTATTTTCAAAGAAAAATAAATGCAACAATTAGAAATAATAAATCCATTGGAAGCATTGTATTTAAAGGAGAAGATGTTGGAACTTAAAGAAAGGATGATAAGTACATCCCAAGACATATAGCCAATATGATGCTTTAGAAGAATTATAGAGGAATATATATATTTTAGTGATTATAGTTTATGAATATAGTAACCTTTTTAGGATGTCTTGAAGTATAGGTATTTTTGAGAATTATGGTTCTCAGTGATGAACTAAATTTACTTTAGAGGAAAGGGAAGAGGGGGAAGGGGTTGTGTGCAAAAAATAAAATATATTAAAATTAAGAAAAAGTCAAATTGTAATAGGAAATAAGCATTGAAGAAAGATGAAATTCTAAAATTACATAAAAGGAAAGATGATATAGTTTTAGGCATATATTTTTGTTAAGTTTTGTGATATAGAAGACCACAAGGTCTAAGAAAATAAATAACAAATTATGTTAACATAAAATAATATAAAAGTCTTGATGTTTAACCACATCATAATGGAGGTGGGGAGGGGGGGTGTGGATAGGGGTATCCAACCTATATATATATATATATATATAAAATAAAAATTTAAGGAACAAAAGTAGAGGAGAACTATAGAGAAGAGAAAATCTAAAGAAAGAAAAATATGCTGATATGTGTAAAATATAACCTAAAAGATATAATTGAGTAATTAGTTAATCTTGGATGTATTTAGTGTGTGTGTCATGAAGATGAAAACTAAGAGTGTATATAGTTGTAAGGAAACCATCATGTTTGTTACCGGAATTGATACGATAATTAGTTAGGAGTAAATCCATAGACTAGTTAACATTAGTTACCATGGTGTAAACTAAGAAAGGTGTTAGATCCAAAAAAATGAATAATAATATTAAAAAAATTAGAGTACATTAGATCATCAAAGAGAAAGTCTAAAGAGAAAGCCCAATGGTTTTGGGGATGTCTTTTTAGGTTTTTATTCTTAAAAAAAATCCTAAAAAACCTTCCCTTTAGGATAGAAAATGGATCAAGCCTTACACTTATTCATGAACGTCCAAGTGGGGTTTTCCTTCTTACTATAGGGTTTCTTCTAAATAGAGGTAAAAAAAGTCTTTATAAAGAAAAAAGAATACATATATAAATAAAAAATAAATAATAAAAAAGCTAAAATATTTCCATCCTTGAACCTCCAAAATAAAAAGAAATTAATGTTTTAGAAAACAAATTAATTGTTTAGCTTTCAATAGTAGCTTTTTTGCTTGAAGTTATAGTTGAAAAATGACATCTTTGAGAATATAGTATTTGACACTTAAAAGAGGCCATAGTTATACTACACAGGGAAGCTTCCAAATAGATTAGAGAGTAAGAGGTCAAAGATAATTCCAAATGCAAAGAAAAGAAGTAGATAAAGTAGGCTGATTACCAATAATGACTTCATTGATTCTTGGTAAAATTGTTATAAATTTTGGATCTCCATTTCTAGGAATGTTGAGCAATAGGACATGAAAAAAACATGAGAAAATTATTCTTTGCTTCTACAAAGAGGAAATTGATGGAAAAAAATTTCTCATATGTTTAAGACAAATGTCGATATAAAACACCATTAAAAAGTACAAAATTTAGAAAATTTAGGAGCTCTCTCAATATATTTCTTTTTTTCTCATCCAAAAGTGCAATGATAATTGTATATTCCAGGCCTTATTAAATTTGTTATGAATAAAATCATTCTTTCTTATAACCTCATAAGAAAATTTCAAATTAAAAGGAAAAACATATTTGCCATCTTTCCAAAAAAAATCCAAAAAATATTAGTGCAAATTGTTTAAAATTTAAATAAATTCTGAAGATTAAAAATTAAATTTTCAAATTTCTTTGTCCTCTTTCTATTCAAATCATAGAGGCTAGAAGCTTTATTCCAAGTAATCCATCTATGATTCATATGTAGATAAGAAAGTACAATGATACAAAATTTTCTCTAAGTGGTGCATAATCCAGATGCATTATTAGCCAAGCTCCTTCATGAAAAGAAAGCGATCATGGGCTAATTTGCTTAAGTATATCTTCTGAAACTGTAATATTATTTTAATTCCAATATTTACTAAGCTTGCACCAAGTCTTTCAAATATGTTTAAGAATTGAAGAACCAAGAATAAAAGTGGCCCAAGGAAAAAGAATATGGTATAAACTAGTATTAATGGTGTAGCTCAATATAGATCTTATTTTAAATGTTGAACTTGATAGAATACAACAAATACTTAATATTACTCCTTAAGCTTAACATTTGAAATTCAAACATGTTTTAGTATCTATTCAATCACTCCATGACTTAAAAAATGACAAATAAACATGTTAGAATTACCTTTTAACTCTCTTTACTATACAACAGAAATTAAGAGTTTCATTCACTACCAACAACTATGGAGTAATAAGCTCTAAAAAAATTATTAAAAAATAATCATTTTAAATAAGCATCATTTGACTTAATAAAATATCATTCTTGACTCATAAAGCAATAACTGAAAAGGTACAAAGATGGTGAGTAGTTTCTTTTCTTGAAACTTTGTTATAAATTATGTTGACCTTAAAGTTCTTTTGTAATGTAAGAAGAATGTCTAGAAATATTAGAGGCACTATTTGCTTCAAAATATATTAACAGAAGAAAAATATAAATTATCTAGAAGGAAAATATGCTTGTCATGAAAACTCAATAAGAATTTAACTTCAACATTAACTATAGAAGGATTAAACGATATAAGATACAAGCAAGAGAATTCTAAAGAAAATGTTATAATTTAGCAAAAGCCTCTATATTTGCATTTAATAAATTATAAAAAATTCTAGCTAATGATTCTTCCTTTGACTTAGGGGTTGCATGTTTCACAATAGATTCAAATTCAGATAATTCACATGATGGTGATGATGGAACATACACTACAATGTTAATATTCGAGTATCATAAAATATTGATATGTGTAAAATATAACCTAAGATGTATAACCGAGTAACTGGTTAATCTTAGATGTATTCAATGTGTGTGCCTTGAACATGAAAACTAGGAGCATATATAGTTGTAAGCAAACTATCATGTTGGTTACTGAAACAGATAGGATGATTAGTTAGGAGCACATCCACAAACTAGTTAACATTAGTTACTATTTACAAATTGTTCATACGAGCATGATGGTGTAAACTAGTATTTATGGTGTAACTGAATATAGACCTTATTTTGAATGTTGTGCTTGATGAAACACATCAAACCCTTAACGTTTCTAATCTCATCGTTACAACCAATCTTAAGAAACATTTCTTCAAGGATAAGAAACACATTAAAACCTATCCTATTTTACAAGCATCCTTGGATTTTTACTTCATCCTAAAGGCTTTATGTAAATAAAAAAGAAATAAGGTAAAGAGGAATACATTCAGGGATGTAACTATAACATAAGTTGTTAAATGATGCCACCTTTAATTAAAAACAAGAAGAAAATTAAAACTAAAATTTTATTGTTTGTAAAGACCTAATGAATCTATCAACAAAATTAATGCATGCAAAATACATTAATAGCAATAAATTCTATACTAAATGTGTTTCATAATTATATAACTTGAACACTTCTTCTATATAATTTTTTAAAACCAACATTGTTAACTTGAATAGCTTATATAAAAATTAATTAGAGATTTTACATTTTTAAAAGAAATTTGTTTAATACGATTCTAGTAATACATGTTGTTTATCTTCTACTATGTGTAGAAAACAAACTTAGCATGTTTTATCTTCATGCGGCACATTATATCATATTTTAGTTTCAACTTAGAGGTAGTATAGCCTCATTATTACTCTACTAATTAGTGCTCTTATAGATATTAAAATTGCAACATGTAGATATTCTACTTTATCATGTTTACCACCTTTAATATTTTGCTAGTAAAATAAATGCTTTTTCTGTACTTGTACCTCACTTTATCATCATTCTAAAAACTTTTTTCTTAAATTTCCAAGCTTATTTTGAATTTATTTTGACATTAGTATTTTCAATATCCCATTTTTGTAGCCATAATCTTCCTTCATGGAACCACCCTTATTGTTAAAAATTTTAGATAATCTCTCATGAGATCTTATTATCATTTTTATTATTTAAATAGAATGTTAAGCATTGATAAATTGCTTTAGCTTCCAATGATAATAAATTAGCTTCTAATAAAAGTATTGTATATGGAACTTAAGTTTTTACCTTGAATTCATTCAACAAGACATATTTTTGAAGTTTTTTAGTTTTCTTCCATGATTCTTAATCAAGGCCTAGTCCCCATACTGTTGTACTTTTGGTATGTCAAAACCTTAACAAAAATGGAAAAAATAGAATGTTTGTGGTGGATGATGATTTTTCAGGACATGAATAAGAACTCCATAATGAGATTTGAGAACTCAAGGAAATAAGATCTATGACAAGATGTTGAAATGAAGAGTACATGGGCAAGATGAGAGCATGGATAAAAATGAAGACTACAAATCAAATAAAGATGCTCCAAGAACTACCAAGAAGGTAAATTGACAAGAGAAAGCATTAGAAGTCAAAGCTCAAAACTTGAGGAGACATCTTTGAAAAATAGTAGATTTCTATCTGTAATAGTAGACATCCCCCTGTAGACGTCCCACTATAGACATCCCATCTACTAGTTAGATGTCTCTCATGAATTGAGGCCAATCTCAGTTAGATGTTCCAACTTCGAAGTAGACATCTACACTAGCTATTTGGTAGTGATTGCATGAAATTTGAGGAGTTTTCAAGAGCTTAGAAGTTATAAGATGATGTCAAAATCTTGGGAATTGTGCAAGCATTATTCACACATAAGATCTTCATTGTTTATTCTATGCAATTCTATTCTTCCTCCTCATTGTAACATCATTTTTGTCTAATTGTAATTTGTATTGTGCTTCAAGTACAAGGACTTGAAAATATAGTTAGATTCTTTCCTTGTTTCTTTTCTCTCTTTCTTGTAGCCCTGTGGGGTTGATGTGCTTCTTGTGAGAAGGCATCCATATTCAGCTTGTCAAGATCCAATGGGATTGAGTGGTTTTTCAGTGTCAAAATGCTCAAGAGCATAGCTAAATTTTGTAAAGGTTGTGAGATCCTTGAAACCATATTCTGAGCTTGTTGGGACCTTGTGGGGTTGAGTGGTTTCATAGTGGTGGAACACTTCAGAGTGTAGCTTAGAGATTGTACAAGGTGTGGTGTCCTTCAAATAACATTTTTTGAAGAAACAAAGTCCAGAGGTATGCACGGATTCTACTCTTTGAGTGTGGACATATTCAAGTTGGAGAACCACATAAAATTTAATGTGTTCATGTGGTTGATGTAATTTTAGTTGGTGAACTTATTCAATCCCCCTTCTAAGTTCTTAATCCACAAGTGATATTCGAGCTTGGTACTCTCAAGTTTGTGCTTCAACTTTCAAGAGTAAATTATGGAGGGAACATCCTACACAAAACCACCAATGTTTGATGGTTTAATTTTTCATATTAGAAGGAAAGGATGCAAGGCTTCTTTGAGTCCCTAGAATTTAAAGTATGAAATTCAATCCTTGAAGGTTATATACCACCCATCGACAACACATGAAAATCTCTCAAGCCATGGAACAAATGAAAGCTTGAAGAAAGAGATAAGTTTATGTATGAATCTAAGGCAAAAAATTGTTTATATTGTGAATTAAATAAGTTTTAATTTAATAGAATAGTTGGATGTAAGACTACTAAGAAAATTTAAGAAACCTTAGAGGCTACCTATGAGTGCACATTAATAGATAGACAATTAAAACTTTTGGTCTTACAAAGTGAATAAAACTTAAGATGAGGGATGGTGAAAAGATTAAAGATTATTCTCTAGGGAAAATGATATAGTTGTAGTAATTAGGGGTATAGGCAAGGACCTATCTAAAAGTGATGTAATTATAAAAATGATTAGAACACTACAACTTGAATTTAGACCTAGGTTACAACTATGGAAGAAATTAGATATTTTTTGGTCCTAAAATTTGAAGAGCTTTAAAGTGCTGTTCTTTCTTATGAAATGAATCTCATAAGAAAAGAAGCAATAAAAGAAATGCCTATTGCCCTTAAATCATCATCAAAGAAGAAGGAATTGATTGAACAATAAATGAATAGTGAGGAAGAAATAGCTCTTCTATCAAGAAGAGTTCAAAGGCTTTGAGTAAGAAAAGGAATAAGCTTCAATTAAACAAGGCCAAACCAATCCAACATCAAGAGTAAAGATAAAGGTAATAATTTTTCAAATTTAAAATTTGATGCATTTTCAATAGAACGTTGGGTATGTGGTGGAAGAGGCCATGTGGCCTTCGAATATTCTAGAATTGGTAGGTTGTAATGAAAAGATAAGTCTAAAGTAGATATGAAAAAGAAAAACTTCTACACAAGCTAGGATGATGGAGAATAAAGTGAAGAAGAGGTGGATGAACCTTCAAAAGATTCAAATCTCATATGTATGGCTCTCACAAATGACAATGCTAGCTTATCTGATGATGATGATCAAATGACAATTGATGAAGAAAGGTATGAGCTCTTGTGCAATGAACTTCTATCTATTCAAAATATTTGTATAAAATTAAAGATGGAATTAAAGAATAAGGATTAAGATGTATATTTATTAAATATGAAAATTTTAGATCTCACAAAAAAAATTTGAGATCTAAGGGCTAAGAATAAAAAACTAACTTTGTCCTATGACTAGATTAAGAAAGAACTTGCATATGCTAAACTTGTAAATGAGAGGCTGGTCAAAGGAAAAGGATCTCTTCAGATAATTCTTGGGCAAGGAAGAAGTCCATATGATAAAAGTGTACTAGGATGTTATCAACAAGAACAAGCATCCACATATGATATGTCTCGATATTGGACCCTCAATATTAGACCCGCGATATCGGGCCCTCGATATCGGATATGCGATATCAGAGATGTTGAAGCGATATCAGACATGCGATGTCGGAACCTGTCTCGTCGCCTATAAATAAGAGACAGGGGCACTTGGTTTTACATTATTTTTTTAGTCCCTTAGCTAAATTATTGTTGTTTTTCTATTCCAGAGTTAGAATTATTTCTGAGTGCTTGTAGTAGTAGTCATAAAGTGAATGGATCTTTATTCGAGCATTGTGTACCTCAGCACACCTTGTGTCTGGAAATAAAGACAAACTTTGTGATAAACCTTGCAACATTCAAAATAGCTTAATTATTGCATTTTATGTTATTTACTATTATTTGATATTCTCATTAGTTAATCAATGCTATTTCTATTGAATTGTTAATTATCAATGAATTAGCACACTTAGCATGACACTTCGAGCATACATGGAACACTTGGTAACCCAGTAACGACTAGCGTTTGGTAATCCCAGTAGTGTTACACTAGTTTAGGATGTGTTTGGAGAGTAGGAACGGATGCTGTTGTTAGGATTAGTTAGAGAATAGTTAATTAGTTAAATCAATTTAGTTATTAATTTACTTCATTTCTCTCTTTTAATCATCAAGAACATAAAACATACAATAATAAAAATCACATACCTCGAGTTTACTTAACCATACAATTATGCCTTACAAGTAAGCTTGGGAAGACAATGATCACACAAATCATCCTTGTTCTGTGTAAGCACATAAGCACTTAATCCTTAGAGTTCAATCGGATCACACGTGAACGTTCGTATTTCTATGGTTGGGCATAGGAGTACCTCACCACTCATCATTGGCATCGTTGCTGGGGGTTTTGTTGTTTGTGCACTGATTAGAACTTAGGAAATCTGTCCATCATTGGAATGAACCCTTAGAGTAACTATCCTACAATCACTAGAAAAGGGTATCGCACAATGACTAATCAATCATGTATCCTTCTTCTTATGAGAGTGCTTCATTGACTAGGTTTGACACCATGAATAACTAGAGGCGGGGTGCACATGATGATCCGCCAGTGCCCCAATAGTTTCACATGGTATACGCTCATCCTGATGAGTATATACCAGAATTTACCTTTATCCTCCACCAGGATGAACAACTATGTTAGTGTGATTTAGAAGGTAACATAGTGTTACCTCCTGATCGCTTAATCTCAGACATGCTTCTTTGTGCTCTCACACGAATTGGTATGTAGCACTTACAATTGGAGTACGTTGTGCATGAATAAGATTCACGAGATTATCAACCCACGGAGGCACAACACCAAAGGGATTTGCAATAGGAGAGACATTACAAATCCATGAAGGGGAAATGGTCTTAGGATGTCCCATATGTCCTAAGTGAAAACGAGAGTGGTGAACTTGCCTTGGGAGGTTTTCCACAAAATGATGTTCCTCTTGTTGACTTCGGTCAAGGAGTTGTGTATCAGAATCTTTACTCAACTATTCATAACCTAGGATTTGGTACCAACGGGCACAAAGGGTTTGAAAAAGGAACACGATTGCACAACAATGATGGACATTTCGATCATAACCATGACCGAGGTTGTGACCACCAAAGAGAAAGTGACAGGTGCCATCATAGTGCTAGTCCTCCTTCCTCTTCACCTTCATCATCTCCTTCCCCCTCTCCTTTGGGATTTGGATGCAGTCACAAAGGGAAAGACCATGAGGACAATGGTAAGCAAAATAAAAATCACAAACAAAACAATAAAGAAAGGGGGTAAGGGAATTCCAGAGAGACACATCACAAAAGAAGGGAGAGTAGGGAACAACATAGGCATCATAGACACCATAGACATTATGATCATGATGAACCCCTACTCGCCACTCAAAGTATGTTAGATATAACTGAGGTCATTAGGATTCCAACAAGGCACCAGAAAGGTAGTAGGATCAAAAGACTAGACATGAATAACATCCCATGATTTGAAGGGGGATACAATGCTAATTCTCAAAATCATTTACAAGCATTCCATGACGCATGTGCCTTGCAAAATATAGAAAATGAGTTGCAAAAGCTAAAGTTGTTTCCATGAATACTAATCAAGGAAGTGGAAAGCTGTAACTGGTCCTTAGAACTAGAATCCATTTGTCAATGGAGTACCATGTTGGAGCTATTCAATGATAAGTATCAAACATACTCTTGAGTGTCCAACTTGTGTAAGAAAATCCAAGGATGGAAACAAGGAGGACACAAATCCTTGGATGCTGCCATGGGCTACTGATATTATACATCATTGCATTGCTGCCCTAGCCATGGTTACTCGCAAAAGGAAAAGCTATGCCATCTCATGGATGGGCTTAGGTACGAAACATGAAGAACCCTTGGGACTTATGCCCAAGGAAGGCTATCCGAGCTCAGAGCCCACCAAATACAAAGATTGTTTGAGCAAGTTGCTAAGGAGGAAGGCAAGTTGAGGAAAAGAGAAAGTGCAGAGGAGTACAACAGAGATCCTTCCATTTGAAAGAAGGAAATTAGATTTTGCAAAGATGAACGAGAGACCACTTGAAGAGATGGTTAATAGAAAGACTTTGCCCATTCAAAAATTTGCATCATAAGTATCGACAAAGGTAAATCAAATGTGGAACTCCCTAGTTGATAATTTCAAACTATTCTAAAAATAGTAGAGGAGTCTAGAGAACAAAGTAGTGACCGAGAGAGAAGGAAAAATAAGGAAGCTGAGTATGCACGTAGCCAAGGTAAGGGAAAAGTTACCATCATTGAAGAGGTTGTGGATTCAGACACAGACAATGATGGCAGATGTGAAATATGCCAATATGACTATCCTAAAGGATGTTACCTAGTAGTATCACATTTGCAAGAGTCTAGGGTGTATGCACTAAATCCATGGTTAAACAGACGACAAACACCCAGAAAGTTACCTTATCCTCAAGGTAACCCAAGGCAGCTCCACCAACCCTTGACATATTATCTGAGTGGAGCTCCACCACAACTGAATGAATAGTATCAATAGTGGAAACACCCATAATCATGGGGAATGCCACTACCACGTCAATAGTACCCTTACCGTTAACCTAACCCATACGGGTATTACGTTTAGTAGCCAATCTCTCCATGTGACTCTACTAGTCATGTCACTCCTCAACCTCACTACCAAACCCCTGGGTACTATAGAACTCCTTCTCCAAGGAGTGATGTTCCACACACGTACTTTCCTTCTCATCTGTTTGCACCTCTTCCACCCTCAACTCCATTACCACCTGCTCCAACTATGTAGGATGAGCTTCTTACCTAGCCATAGCAACGTAACACTATAAGGGCTATCAACCCTCAACCTACTATTGGTTTGGACAACCGATCAAAGAAGAGACCCTTATTTAGAACCAACAGCCCAACCAAGTCCTTAAAACCACAAGCNATTTAGAACCAACAGCCCAACCAAGTCCTTAAAACCACAAGCAACTAATTATCCAAACACCTCGGTATCATTTGAATCCTCAGAGTTTCCTTCAAACCAAAAAATTCACCTAATGCATACTGTCATGTTAACCCATGCCATCATCGATTGGATTAAAGCTGGCCATCTTCCTAGAAAATTCTCTAATCCTAGAAGTCCTCTTATTTATTTATGGATCACTAGAAATGAGCCTTGCAAAGCCCTTCTGGATTTAGGTTTTGGTGTTAATTTAATCTTCCAGGAAATGTATAGAGCCTGGAACCTACCTCCATTAAAGAAAAGCAACATTTGTTTAGAGTTGGTTGACTAGTCCATCACTGTTCCATTGGGACTAGTGGAGGACATTGTTACCACTATTTGTGGGTGGTTGTATCCAGCCGATTTCCTAGTGATCTAAGTCAATAACTGTAAGGGGGACTTCCCAATCATAATGGGAAGAGCATGGCTAAGTACGATTGATGCACACCTAGGAATATGTGATCTTTCCCTAGATATATCAAAAGAAAATATGTTTGGAAAGATCAAAAAGAAGAAAGTTCTATGCATTGCATATAGTGACACAGGGTGCAATTGTGTGTAGAAGTCTTGGTTTGTACAATGCTTAACATTGCCTACATGCAACCAATGTGCACAAGTGACTAACATACAAATATGC
>MNCI01021501.1:443878-455290 GCA_015680685.1 Gnetum montanum
CCCATTTCAATAACAAGTAGGATTAATAACCACTTTTTATTTTCTTTAATTTTACAACTTTTTGTTTTCCAGTTTTTCATTTTTCAATTTCTTGTTTTATCTTTTTGTCTTTTTGTCTTTTTACATTTTTGTAAGTAATCTCATCTATGAATAAGCACTCATGTGGATCGTTGGTTGAGGTGTGTTCTATGTTATCGAGTCTCGAGTGAGCAATTATTTGGACAGTGAGCCCATTACACCCACTCATCCACTCTACAAATAAGACGTTCTGTTCGAGGGTACAGTGATATCCTTGACATTATAAAAACTTAAAATTAATTTTGTTTTCATTATACCCAAAATGAAGAGGGATGGATCAAGAGGGAATGATTAGGATGTGACATTAAGGGGACTTGCGGATTCTCTTTGGTGATGTCTGTGATAGTTATCAGGCAACGTGGTTGTACTAAGATCATTGAAGATCTAACACAAAATGGGAGTAAGAGTAATCAAACATACTCAAAAGTCCAATGCTGTTCTAAGGGGTCCCACTGGAAAGACATGCACCCATGCCTAAAGGTTGGAGGCTTCTCTAGATTCAAAAAAAAAAAAAAAGACAAAGAAAGTGCCACAAAGTAAAATTCACTTCTCCCTTGAACAAAATGCCAAGTGATCGTATGCCTTATTGTTATGGTACTCTCATAGTCGCTCATCATGGGATGAAACAATGAGGTGTCACTGATTAGAGGAATGGAATTGGTCTTGATCTGGGAATGATGGGTTGATGACACATTAATCATGCTTTACACACAAGATTCATTGTGCCCTGGGTCAGTTACCTCATGTCCCAATCTCTACAATCCCTTCTATAGTCTGTCTCATCTCATAGCTCACATAATTGTAGCTCATGTCTAGTATAGCATAGAATTCGTACCTCATTCCAATGATACTTACATGTGTGTGTTTTGTGCAACCAGTGTGGATTACATTTAACCCTTCTAGTGCCTATGGACATTTTAAGGTGTGGTTACGCAAGGGCATTATAGGTTGGAACCTACTTTGGGGAGGACCCACTTACGTAATTTTCTGTAATTTGCACTCATGACACATCTTCCACACACCATCTATTACCCTCAACATATTTTCAACAATATTCTTTTCCTTATTACTATCCCTTCGATTCGAACGTTCCTATGAACCATCACATAGCCTTTTTCTCTCCCTTACCACCGGAGGTCCTTATTGATAAATTCCACACCATCATAATTTTTGTGATTTCAGAACTAGTTGACTTACCCTACAACCCTTTAACACTCGTCTAGATGTCCTTAGTTTACATTATTTAATTTCATAAAAATATTAAAAATTTGGTATATTCCATAAGTGCCCTAACATCAATAGGCCATGATATTGCGACCAACGTGATATCGCATCCCAAAAATATATATATACGTGACCCCCCTGTGCTACTTAACATCATTTGAAACTATTCACATAGGGGAAGTTTTTCAAATTTCTCTCTATGACTCACGATTGCATGCCCTTGCTTTCATATCCATAACTCGCTCGTTGGTACTCCAATTTTCATTTCGTTTGAACCTACTTGAACCCAGAGTGTTCAGCTTAGTCATGGGGGAGTGGCACATGCCGAATAGCACATAACATTTTTGAAATTCATCATCACTCGAAGGACATTATCAAGGGTAATTAGTTATAAAATTAAGGATAAATGTGCCAAAAATAATTTCATCTCCTTAGTTATACCGGGAAACTAGATTTGGAAACCACCTGAGCAAAGAGGATTCAATATTATAATCTTTCGGGGACATTTTAATTAACATTACACAGAGATAAAGAAAATTCATTAAGGCAAGCAGTAAGGTATAACCTAACTTTGGTAACAACCTTATTAACGATTGGCCCCGTGTGATTGCATATGGTCCTGAAACGTGGATAACAGGAAGGTCCTGCTCAAGGTGGGATCAAACAACCTAGGAGAGGTGAAGGACAAGTTCCTATTGAACAACATGCAGAGTAGGAGGAAAAATCATTTAGTATCCACCAAGAAAACCCTACTATTGTACAATCAAGGTAGGAAGAAGGAGGAGCTACTACAGTGTCTGAACAAGGAAGACATCTCACATTGCCCCAGGATTATGTTCAGGCCATCCATGAAAGGTCCATATTCACTGTAGTGATCGTGGAATTAAAATTTTGACCTTTCAAAAAATTTTCTCTAAAGGCCATTAGGGATCACCTCAAAGGGTCCCCATTATGGCCTACCCTCTTTAAAAGTGGTGTCTGGTACTTAGGGGAAACATACCAATTTTGGCACAACAAAGAACAAGGCACCACGGTTAACATTTGTGGTGTGACTATTGATTTCTTTGTTTAGGCCATTTCGGTAGTATTAAACATTCTGAATAAAGGGCCAAAGGTTGCTCAGTTGTCTACCTGCTTAGACCCTGATGCACGACAAGTTTGGTTAGAAAGGATGTACAACAAGGAAGATAAGACCTTTGGGGAGTTGATGGTGGAAGAAAGGATTTATTTCAAAATAGGGACTTATCACATCTTCCCCACAAAAGAATTAAAAAGAATTTCAACATATGCGGTAAGAGGATGTGCAATGTTGATGGGAAAGGTTAATGCTAACCTGCCTCATCTATATTTTATGGAGATCCTGAGGTAGTTTGAAGAATGGAAGATAGGGAAGTTTGTGTTGCCCTTCCCTTGTCTTATCAGGAAGCTGTGCAAACATGTTGGTATCAGAGGATACACTAATGATGTTCTTTGAAAAGCCCAAAATGCTTCATATGTTGAACTACTAAAGCCACCAGCTGTAAGGAAAATCACTAGTGAGACACTGGGGCCAGAACAAGAAAAAGAATAGACAGCAAGGCCAACTGAAACTCAACTTACAAGACCTATCCAACTTCTAAGCATGGGACCTAGCCAACAATAAGAAGCAGGGTCTAGCACAGGCTAGCAGGATCAACCACTGCCACCGCTGCAAGATTACAGATTGTCGATGAGCCATCTCAGGGCCATCGCTGAGATGGTCAGTTAGGGAAGTCATGATGATGCAAATCTCTTCTGCATCATTGACAATGATGTATAGCCTATGGTTTCTATAGATCACGCATGGGGTGAAGTTTCCATTCACATAGGAGGAGGAGAGAGCGCTTGGTCACAACAGATTTCAGGGAACGCTGTATCCTTTCAGGTGTAGTTAGAAACTAGTAAAGGGGCCATGGTGGTGGTTATGCAGCACCAGGATGTAGTAGGAGCCATAGAAGTGATCATAGACCACATTAAAGAATCATTCAATGTGCCTGTTGTGCCACCAACAGATCTTACAGGAGCACAGGATGCTCAAACTTTGGCCGGTACCTCAATGACTCCTATAGAACATGAGGATGTACTTGACCAATTACTACAAATAGGATAGGTAATGACGTCCTTGTTTGGCATCCCACAAGATGTTACAACAATACAATGAGATCTCATTTCCACCAAAGGGAAGCTGGTCTTGACAGAGATGAGGGCTGAGCACACTAAAGCAAAAGTGCAAAGATTGCAAGAAAGGCTCATGACCTTGCAAGTAGCATAGCGGGATCCTTCTCAATTCATTCCCGCAGACCATCTGGACATTTTTAGAACTGAGCAACTTACTAAACTATTGATAGAGAATAAAAGGGTGGTAGAAGAAAAAGATAAGGCTATTTGGGATGCCTCTGCGACAAAAGCTCAAACTTACATGCACACTAAGGCATTTAAAGCCTTACAAGAGGAGAACAAACAATTTGTTGCTAACAACCTTCTGTTGAACTCTATGGAGAAACAAAATAATGTTCTTGAAGAACATTTTCAATAGTTGTGAGAATAACTAATCAGGGTCAACTAGGACATGGATCATTTAGCTAGGGAAAATCGAACCCTCTCGATGAAGGAGGTACACGCCATCCATCAGAAGACGGCCATTGAAATAAGCATGTGGCAGAATGAGGCTAAATGGCATGAGAAATTGAAGGAGCATTTCTGGGACTAGGTGGCGATGTATAAAAAAATCATCAAGAAGGATATCCATATGGCCAAGGCTCACATCAATGCTCTTAGTGCTCAACACACTGACTAGCGGGCCATATTGGACACATACGTGTTTGCTCACCAGGCAGAAGTTAAGAGCTGGGACCTGTAGATCCAGGACCTTATAGAGTACATGGAGTTAAAAAACCTATGGTATGCCAACCTTGCCATATTAACAGCAGGACACCCGAGAACAGAGCTCGAGCAACAGGTAGCCACCACCTACGTCAAATATGAAACAGAATTTGCAGAACGCAAGAAAATATTGCAAAAATTAGAGGTTGCAAATTTTGAACTTGAGGTCGTTAAACCAAGCTACTAGGGGTAGAAAGGTGTCGTAACAAACTTGGCTTGATGGTTCACAGATTTTCAGGAGTACAGAGACAAAGTCAGAGCTTATGAGGAGGAACGACGAGTGTTTGCGGCTTGGTATGTCAAAGCAAATAAAATGTTTCCGCAACTACCATGCCCATGGAAGGTGCTGACTCCATCAAACATCGGAACATTAGCATGGATGACATGATCCCCAAATTGAAGAGGAGAAAATCTAGGCCATACTTTAACACCATCAAATCCCAAGACCTAGAGCACAAGACAAGGGAAAGGCATCCATGGAGGAGCCACCACCACTAGGAACTACATGAGTTTCACCCAATTTTGTAGCTATAGGATTTTCTTTTGCGTTCTTCATGTTGTGGCTCAATTTTGTTCTAATTCCACACTACGGCATGAATCCATTCTCATCAGTCAATAATCTCATACCTATCCACTATGTAATCAATGGAGCTTGTTCTCACTTTAACTCAAGGATGAGTTTTCATTCAGTCATGGGGGTATGATGAGTTATGAATTGTTGGCTATGGTATCGCACCCATGATATTGCGTATGTGATATCACATATGTGATATTGTAGCCTGTCTTCTCATCTATAAATAAGAGGTAGGCAGATTTGGTAGGAAGTTTTTAAGTTTTTTTTTTTAAGTTTAAGTCTTGTAGTTTTTTAGTACTAAGGTAGGGACTTTTTGTTAGTTTTCTTTTCCTCTCAACCCTTTCTCCTAATGCATGCCTGCAATGTGATGATTGTAATTGTATGACATCCTTATTCGAGTGTGACATACTTGAACACACACATGATTGACAATAAAGATTGAGATTACTTCATCATTGTAGCATCCACTGAGCTTAATTATTTAATTGTTGTTGTTATTTATTACTTTCTTAGTTAATATTTCTCTACCCTTATCTCTTAGTAACAAGGAATGAGTATGACTTAATCATGAGCATTTAAGTGTGAATACTTGGTAACCTAGTAGTGTACCTAGGCCATGCGCTTGGTAATCCCAGTGGTAGTCATGCACAAGGTCCAAGATGTGTAAGGATGATTAAGGAATAGATGCTCATCACACTTATACTAGTTTAGATTCTCTCTCATCCTCTCTCCTAGCTTAGTTGATATTATTTACCATCATACCCAGGAGTAGCATTAGTGTAGGAACACATCATACACCTCACTCTAGACTAAACCATATGTGATAAAGCTAATACTAGTCCAGGTGGGAAGACAATGAACTGTGATCTATGAGTAACTATCTGGATACCACAACTAGTCTATCTGTAGAGTTTGATCGAATTGTGCATGAAATGCTCGTATTCGTATGGTTGAGAGTAGGGGTACCTCGCCACCCATCAACAACCATCCCCTAAACCTTTCTTGTTGAGATGTCTACTTGTAGATGTCTAACATGAGAAGTTAGATGTCTACTCATAGACATCTTCTTTCTAAGTTAGACATCTACTTGAATTTATGGTAGATGTGGCATAGATTTCTATACCTCAAAGGATACATCTATCTTTTCATAAAAAACCCTAGATAGCCATAATTATAAAAATCCAAACCTTTATTTTTCCTTCATTCTTCCAAGCATAGATGACTAAGGGTAGATGACCAAGGCTTCCTTAACAACTATGAGGTGTACATTTTTCTTCCAAATTGATGGTCCACAAGAAGGTTGGAACATCCAAAAAACTTCCAAGAAAGAGCAAGAAGTCCAAGGGAGGTTCTTCCAATGCTATAGAGACTATACTCCTCAATTTTGGTCCATTGAAGCACAACATCAGTTTGAGTTAGAATCTCTGTTGTCTCTGAACATTCTCTTTGCTTCCAACAGTGTTGTTAGAATGAGTTAATGATATTATTTAAAGTATTAAACTAGGTTTCATTTTTTTCCATGCATTTTTGTGTATCTAAAATTCTATAAGAGAATTATATAGTAACATTATCATTACAAATGCTTATGTTGGTGCTTTTACATCCATGGTTGAAGGGATCTTGATTGAGGTTTCACCTCAAGTTGTAAATGAAAATCTTGGGATATCCAGTGCTGATGTTCACAAGGTGACCATTCATTTCATGACTGAAATTTTCATGAATGGTGTGATTCCTATTTCCTAAGATGAATTTTGTGATGCTTTGTTTGGGCAATTAATGTCTTTATGTAGTGGAAGAATTCTTAGGAGTTAGATGGCTTTAGATGCTTCCATCCTCTCTCTCATTGTTTTATATAATATTATTATTAAAGGAAGAAGTTATAACTATTTTTTGCTAGCCCAATCATTTGTTCTCTATTTCCTTCTCACTAGACAACCTTGGAACTTGGATCATATTCTCTACCAAGACATGTTGGGTTTGTTCATCAAGGAGAGAATCTATGGGCATCCTCACCTCATTAGTTTGCTAATATAATAGAGAGGTGTTCCCATTCTTGATATGCCTTTACTTAAAGGCAAGAGGAGCCTTGGTGAGTATTTAGAAAAGAAGAGCTTCATCCATGTTGAAGTTGCAGAATCCAGTACGGAAGCCATAAAAATCAAGGAAGAAGGGATTTGCATCACCATCTTGGGCCTCTTCTCAGTTGAGAAGGTCCAAATTAGTTGGTAGCTAGGTGAGATCCTCTTTGAAGAAGCTACTCAAGCCCTTTTCTCATACCATTGGGATGATTGGCAAGAACCTCTCTTACCTTTGTAAGAGAATGAATGTAGCTGGAGTACCGTTTTTTTTGACAGGAAATAATTTGAGGAGATCACCACTCTTCCCATATTAGGCAATTAGGAGGACTATCTAGCCCCAGCTAGACACTTAGTAGTTAATGGGCCTTCCCAAGCATATGACTCAAAAAATGCATGTAATTTTTATGAGCTTGATGCACCACTGACACTAGTCTAGGGGGAGATTCTTGATCTTACGTAGTCTAGACCTAGTTCTCATATTCATAGTGATGCTCCATAAACTTTTGAAAAGTAGGCCATGGAAAAAATTTTGGGCCTTCTTCTTAGATGAGACTAGTGGACCCCATCACTTATCAAAGGAAGGCCTATCTCATCCACCCACTTCATCCTAGTTCTAGGTGAAGCTTCATCCTAGGAGGGTTTTAGTTCATGTTCCTTCTTTCGATGATGACGATTTCTAGCACCAGTAGTGATGATGATGGGGAGAAGACTTATAGGCCTTCTCATGTAGTCACTACTTTTGATGATGAGTCTAATGAGGATATTGAGGTTAGTAATTAGAGTCATTTATTGGCTCCTCCTTTTGGGTGATGTCCAAAAAGGAGGAGAATTTTTGGATATTTTGTGAACTATCTTATGGATAATATACATTTGTACATTGTGGATGGTTATGGATAACAACAGTATGTTATGGCTCATGTATGTGATGTGCTTATGTATGGACAGATGTTTGTGGAGATCTCTTGGTTCTTTTTGAACCTATTGTCTTAAGCCTTTATATTTTTAGTTCTTATTGAACCTATTTTCTTTAGCCTTTACATTTTTACCTCAGTGATACCCTTTGGTGGTCATTGGAATTTATAAGTCGTAAGTGTTTTTATTGTTTACCATTATTTAAAGTTTATGCCATAATATGCACTTACCCATTTTCTTAATTTNTTAAGTGTTTTTATTGTTTACCATTATTTAAAGTTTATGCCATAATATGCACTTACCAATTTTCTTAAGTTTTGTACATCACTAAAAAGGAGGAGATTGTTGACCTTTTGGTATGTCAAAACCTTAAGAAAAATGAANATGATTTTGCAAGACATGAATAAGAACTCCATAATGAGATCTAAGAACTCAAGGAAATGAGATCTACAATGAGATGTTGAAATTAAGACTACATGGGTAAGATGAGATCATGGAAAAAAATGAAGACTACAAATCAAATGAAGATGCTTCAAGGACTTCCAAGAAGGCAAATTAACAGGAGAAAGCCTCAGAAGTCAAAGATTAAAAGTTGAGCAGATGTCTTTGAAAAACAATAGATGTTTATTTGCAATAGTAGACATCTCCTTATAGATGTCCCACTATAGACATCTCATCTGCTAGTTAGACATCTCTCTTGAATTGAGGCCAATCTCAATTAAACATCCCAACTTCAAAGTAGACATCTACACTAGCTGTTTAGTAGTTGCATAAATTTTGAAGAGTTTTTGAAAACTCTGGAGCTATAAGATTATGTCAAAATCTTGGGAATTGTGTAAGTACTATTCATACATAAACTCCTCATTGTCTATTCTATGTAATTCTATTCTTGCTCCTCATTGTAACATCGTTTTCTTGATTGTAATTTGTACTAAGCTTCAAGTATAAGGACTTTTAAATTTAGTTACATTCTTTCCTTGTTTCATTTATCTCTTTCTTGTAGCCATGCGGGGTTGATGTGCTTCTTATGAGAAGGATCCATAGTGAGCTTGTCCGGATCCTGTAGGATTAAGTGGTTTTGCAACATCAAAACACTTTGGGCATAGTTCAATTATGTAAAGGTTGTGGAATCCTTAAAACCACATTCTAAGCTTGTTGGGACCTTGTGGGGTTGAGTGGTTTCCTAGTGAAAAACCCATCTAGGGTGGAGCTCAGAGCTTGTACAAGGTGTGGTGTCCTTTAAACCATATTTTTTTGGAGAAACAAAGTTTGGACATATGCATAAATTCTACCTTTTGAGTGTGGACATACCCAAGTTGGGGAACCACGTAAAGTTTGGTGTGTTCATGTGGTTGGTGCAATTTTGATTTTGGAACTTTTTCAACCCTCCTTCTAAGTTCTCAATCCATACATACTACACATTCATAAAAATTTATAACTTGTATAATTATTCTTAGGAAGATATTTTTTAATTATTAAGTCCAAATATTATGATTGGTACAATTTTCTTTCATTGTGTATAAATCCTTTCAACTATTTGTAACTCATTGTAATATACAATACTTATAATTTTAAGAGCATTCTACTCTGAATATCTTTCTTTCTCCATAATCTCAAGATTTTTATTATTTAGATAAAAAATGTTATCACGTTTTATCATTTGTATTGGGATGATGGCATAGTATGGGTTATAAGAAGAACTTTTAATAATCACTTCCTTCATTTATTATAGTTATGAAAATTTCTTACAAGTCAAGATGTGAAAATAATTACATGAGATTGGAACATTAATTATTCTTCTTCCTTCCCTATTAATTTTTCCTCCTTTATTAGCTCTAGTTTGATCTTTGGTTTCATGACCTTTAAATATTATTGTTAATATTTTAGTTTAAAACATGTTACCAGGTCTTATTTATCTCATTCTCTAGTTATATTTCAATAATTTCTTCATTAATGTAATTTTTTTCCCTTTGTATTTTTATAGAAATATCATAATGCTAGTGGTTCTTTCAAGTATATTACCAACATCAAACTAGAGTCCTTTAACCATCAACTCTCCATTGAACTCTTAGAACATTTTCTCCACTTTCTTCAAGACATCAAATATCTCATTCAAAATTACATATAACCTCTAGTTACTCTTAGATATTTCTTTTCTTTTAGTAATCAAATTATCCATTTTCTCCTCTTAACCTTATTAATTTATAAGGTTACTACTTCTACTTCTAATACTTTCTGAGTTTATTCTTTTCCAGTGTCTAAGGCATTTTAACTACGTTCTTCTAGTTCCAAGTTCCATCTAGGTTTCTCACTTAACCATTTCTTAACTCTAAGTTTTTTTCAAAACCTTACTATGACAATATGTCAGATTGATTACAGTGATTAACATATTATTCCCACCAACATCTATATCAAAATCATAATTACATTTCCATAGTGAAACACCACAAAAATTTTGAGCTTGGTACTTGTCCAACAAGAAGCAGGTCCCTGCGACCCACAGACGACCTCGGCTACATTTGATGTCACACATGGCAACTTTGGGGATCGAAATACTTAGTTTTCACTAAGTATACTGTGCCAGCGTATATGCCCAGCGTATATGCCCAAGTTCATACCCACAGTGTGTACGTCCAGTGT
Organism: Gnetum montanum; assembly: GCA_015680685.1. Classification (NCBI taxonomy): domain Eukaryota; kingdom Viridiplantae; phylum Streptophyta; class Gnetopsida; order Gnetales; family Gnetaceae; genus Gnetum; species Gnetum montanum. The sequence goes on from MNCI01021501.1 coordinate 454,286, forward strand.
ATACGCCTAGCGTGTACGCCCAGCATATATGCCCAGCGTATACGCCCGACATCCTCCAGCGTACACGCCTAGTGTACACGCCTCACATGTACGCTCGTCAGGTACAACAGATGCATATGCCTGACGATAAAATCTCCAAAGATAGCATGAAGATGGCACTGAAGAGCAAGAATTGAAGCAAGTCGGCTACCATCAATGTATACGCCCAACGTATACGCCCAGCGTCCGTAGCATCTCCACCCAAGTTCACACATACCCAGCACGTCTAGCGTATATGCCCAGCGTATACGCTGGCCTGATGCAGCATATACGCCCAGCAGATGTAATATATTGTATATTTGTAAATTGTATGCACCCGGTCAACGCGCCACGTGTCTCCTAACCCGAGTCTAGCGTAACAACCAGTATAAAAGCCCTGATTTTCCACTTCATCGAGGTCGGTTGGAAAAATCCCAGAGCATACCTAGGAGCAATTACGCTGCGCACCAGAGCTAAAACCCTCTTACGCTGGAAAGCCCTGTACACCATGCACACAGTCTCTACACCACGCCCAGCCGTCCTTGCATCCACCGGGGCTTTTCGTCCGCCTTGTGTTCCATCCACAGCTGCGTTAGACCGGTGCATTGTACTGTCATTCTGTAATGCCATTGTTACATTTTCTTCCCATACTCGCTTACAGTTTTCATTAATTATTGTGCGCGTTCTGTTTATGTCTGTTTACGTTTACATGTTGTTTACATCGTTTACATTGTTTACGCTCTGTTTGCACTGCTACATTGTTTACGTATAACCCAGCGTATAGCATTTCGGTGTACGTTCGGGGAAATCCTTGTCTGATTCGCGTGCGGACCACCCAAGGTACTCTACCTTCATGCATTCTAGCTCGCCCTCAGGCGAAGGCAGGGTCTTCTGTGCTTGCCCTGCAATCCCACGGTCTCTGTTTCCTTCCAGCCGGAGACCAATGATTTCAGGCAGTACAGAAATCGGCACTAGAAGGAGGGCCTC
>MNCI01021501.1:478757-501947 GCA_015680685.1 Gnetum montanum
TGCTCATGCTCATGCGCTTGCATTTGTATCATGTGCCATGTATTGTGTTTTGTGTTGCAACTGCTTAGAGAATCACAGTGTGCAATAGTGTATCAAGAGCTTTGGGGTGAGTAGAATGTATCAAGGGGGCGTAATTGAATAGGATAAGGGGAACATGATGGGGAATAGGGAATGTATTAGGAGTTGGGAATGTATTTATGAATGGATTGATTAACCTAGTTATGTGCATCAGGAAGAATGTGATACCTTGTTGTCATGATGAAGTGCATCTATGTGCGAATGCCTTAGGCGTGTCATCTTGCAAACACAACTCCAAAGACAAGAAAAGCCACAAATGATTCAGTTAACTAAGCACTTTAAACTTGAATACAACCAAGGAGATGGAGCCACTGTGTACAATTTCAAAGGAGATAGAATCATGAACAACATCAGCTTCATCAAGGTCCATGAGATAAATTATGCAGCAAGTCTTTGTGGAACACGTACAACCAATTACAACAACAGATCTTTTCAAGTATTGCCTGGTCATCGATGATGTTACTATTTTATAGTCTTAGCAAACTGTTGTGGGTTAGTTTCATGTCATAACCCTTTGGATGGCACTAGTTTAGTGTCGTAGCAGACGGTGCAGTGCTAGTTTATAGTCGTAGCAGACTGTGAAGAGGTAAACTAGTTTATAGTCTTAGTGGACTCTGCATGCTAGTTTTATGTCATGGTGGACAAGTGTGGCAGTTTAGTGTCATATTGGATGGAGCTCTATGATGTCAGTTTACTATCATGATGCCAGGACACTCTATGGTGCTAGTTTCAAGTTGTAGCCCCAGGACTGTTCTATGGTATCAGTTTTAGGTTGTGATGCTAGGACCGTTACATACCTTAGGTTGATCATACATAGTATTGTTTCAGGTACAGGTGATTTGTAGGATTAGTGAACTCGTTCCTATCCATGTTAGCAAGTTTGAATGCTTCGTTATTGTATGCCTTGGTGACCAAGTAAGGCCCTTCCTAGTTAGCTGAGAATTTATTTGGATGTTCATAGATGACCTTAAGGACTAGGTCTCCTTCCTTAATCAAGCGCTTATGCAGATTGTGTTTGTGTCATTGTCATTGTTGTTTCTAGTACCACTTGATCTGATCAAGCATTCGCACACGTTCCTCCTCCACCGAGTCAAGGTCATTAATGGGAAGTTCATCACTTTGGATTTCATCAAGGAGGCCTGAGAGAGCTATTCACAATGAGGGAACTTGTAATTCCAAAGGTAAAACAGCTTCAGATGTGTATACAAGACTATATGGAGTTTTACCTGTAGGTGTTCGATGTGTCATTCTGTATGCCCACAATGCATAGACTAATTGTTTGTGCCATCACCTCTTGCTCTAATTTAGCATTTTTTGAGCACCATGATGACAACTTTGTTTGTAGGCTCCGCTTGACCATTGCTATGTGGGTAGTAAGGTGATGAGAATGCATGTTTAATACCTAGGCTTTCACAGAATCTTTTAGTATCCGCACTACTGAATTGTGGCTCATTTTTGGTAACAATGATCATAGGAATACCAAAACGGGTTACGATGTTTTCTATTATGAAAGTGTAAAAATGCTTAGAATTGGTCTTCCTAAGGGGAATAGCTTCTACCCATTTTATGAAGTATTTAGTTGTAGTGATAATGAAGCTATGCCCTACAGAAGATGGTGGCATTATCGGTCCAATGATGTCGAATCCCCATCTTTGGAATGGCCATGTGATTTGTGTTGTGTGAAATTCATTAGGTGGCACATGTATTAGGTTACCATGCCTTGGGAAAATGTCACATGTCCTAACCTTGGAGAAGCAATCGTACTCCATGTGTGGCCAGTAGTAGCCCAAGCACCTAATCTTTGTTGCCAATGCTTTGGATGTGATGTGCCCTCCACAAAGTCCTTCGTGGACTTTTTCTACAATTGTTTGACCGTTGATGCTACTAACGCACATCAAAAAAATGCCTTCATAGGATTTTTGACACAATGTGTCTCTTATTAATGCATATTGTTGAGAGCGTTTTTGCACTGCGTCCTTTTGAGTGTTTGTCAAATTTTGTGGAGGTTCTCCTTGTAGAAGGTACTATTTTATGTCATCGTACCATTCTATTGCATGTGTTGTGCTAACGGATGCTATGGGAATTTCATTGAGAGTGTCAGTTATAGGTTTGGCATAGTTTGTTATAGAACTGGGCAACGCATGAAACATTTTAGGTGTCATGTTTAGGGCTAGTGTAGCAAGTGCATTAGCAATGGTGTTTTTGCTTCTAGGAACATGTTGTACATCTACGTCTACTAATTACTTCAGGGGGGGTTTGGTCAAATCACAATATGGTTGCAAATGGAGAGCCTTACATGTGTAAACCTCCGTGACTTGATTAATGACTAACTGTGAATTGCCTCGAACTACAAGACGTGTGATTCACAAAGTCAATGCTGCCCGAAGACCTCTAAGAAGACCTTCATATTTTGCCATGTTATTGGTACAAGGAAAGGTTAATAGGCAAAGGGTTAGATTTCTCTAGAGGGGTATGTTAAGATGGCTGCAGCACTTCCTCCTTGGGAAGTTGAAGCTCCATTGAAATAAAGGATTTCCTTGTAGTTATCAAGTACAGTGTCTATACTATTAACATTCTAGTTGGGGAATTCAGGGTTAATCATTGCTTGATCATGTGTTGGTGAGATGGTCAATTGTGTGACTATTTCTTGACCTTTTGTGGAGGATTGAGCAACATAGTGTAGGTCAAAATCTATGATCATTGCTTTCCATTTGGCTATCCTACTCGACTCGTAGATGTTGTTAGTGATGGTGCAGAGCACACTATTCTTGCAAATGATTTAGACTTGATTACGGAAGAGATAATGCCATCATTTCTTCAAGGAGAAGATGAGGGTGAGGCATGATCTCTCCACATCATTGTATCATTGTTCATAAGCGATTAGAGCGTGGATTAAGTAATAGACAGGGATCTCGATTCCATCTTTACGTTTTTGGCAAAACATCGATGCAATGGAAGAATCGGAGGTTGCAAGGTAGATGTAGAAGGGTTTATCGCTCTGTGGGGGATAAACCATCGGTAGTTGAACCAGCCCTTGCTTTATGTCATCGAATGCATCCTGGCACTATTGAGTCCATTGGAAATGCACATTCTTTCGTAGTAGGTGTTTCATGGGTTTCAACTTATCTATCAGATTTGTGATAAAGCATCTAATGAATTGCATCCTACCTTGTAGACCGCGTAGTTTGGTAAGGTTTTTTGGTGGTTGCATGTTAATTATTGCTTTAACCTGATCAGGGTCTAGTCGTATCCTTGTTTCAGAGACTATGAAGCCAAGAAATTTGCCTGTTTTGACACCAAAGACACACTTCTTTGGATTGAGTCTGAGGTCATGTTTGAGACAAAATTTAAGCAGTAAGTCTAGATCTTTTGCATGTTGTTCGGTTGTTTTAGAGTTAACCGCGATGTCATCAACATAAACATTGAGCAAATTGATCATGTAATCACTAAATATATATGTCCTTTCTCGTTGATATATAGCACCTGCATTTTTAATACCAAACGACATCATCATCTAGTAGAATGTGCCCCAAGGCATCATAAATGTTGTCCTAAGTTGATGTTTTGGGTTGATTCTTATTTGATTGTACCCTAAAAATCCATCCATAAAGGATAACAATGCATGCCCAACAGTTGCATCAACAAGTTGATTGATACTAGGTAGTGGGAAGTCATCTTTTATAGTGGCTATGTTAAGATCATGCAAGTCAATGCATATGCATATACTACTGTTCTTCTTAGGGACTACGACAATGTTTGATACCTAGTCGAAATAGTCAATGGCTCGGATGAAATCGGCTTGGTAGAGCTTTGTGATTTCATTACGGACTGCTAACACCACTTCAGGTCTATCCTTTTGTACCTTTTACTTCACCGATTTAACTTTTGCATCAAGAATAATGTTATGTTGGACGATTCAAGGGTCCTGGCATGTCGGTATATGACCATGCAAATGTTTTTATATTATCTTTTAGTACTCGAGTGATGTCATTGAAAAGTTGTGAGTCCAGTAGGGCACTTAATTTCAATGCTTTAGTTTCATCATTGGATGTAATAATGGGGACTTCAACAAGAGGATCTTCAGTGATATTATCGGCCTCTAGATCTAAATTCTTAGCCATATTTTTAGACCAGTTCAACGTTTCTTGAGTGGAGGCTATTAAATTAGTATAAGCGTATGGGTCTAGATCCAAGGACTCTAGATTGATTATCATTTTTACTTCTTCGTGTGATTCACTGAGAGATAATGTTGAAAAGATATTCTTGGTGGCCATGTGCTGGCTCTTGCCAATTTAAACCGAGAGCAAAGTGAGTGACATTTACTTGATGAAGAAGTTGTTAAATGTAAACGAGCATCGGGTAATTAATCTATGTACTGATGAAATTGTGGAATGTAATAGTAGTTTAGCATCATACCTGGACATCCATGGCAGTTTTAGGCCATATTGAGCTATCATTGACAGTTTTAGGCCATACCGGGCTAGTAATATTCATGTCATTTTGTATTATGGTTGTGCGAACAACAAATTTATGGGATTTTATGGTCTTATGAATTTTCATGTGCTTCATTATATATATATATATTATTTTCTTTATATTTTTATATATTTCGTTTTGATTTTTAACCTTCCTCCCCTCCCTTTTTTTTAATTTTTGCTATCTTTAATATTTTGGCCTTATTCCATGAGAATAAAATAAAGAAAAATACCATGTAATAATGAAACAAAGATGGTGTAAATGATAACATGAAAATAGAAGTTAACCATGGAACATGGTAAGCTACATAAAAATAAATAAAAATATAGATAAAATATAAAAAATAAAAAATAAAAAAATAAACAAATTGAGAATGAACATGGGGGTTAAAAAGGGGTTTTGAGATACTGGGGCGTCACTTGTGCTAGCATGAGTTTGTGGATGTGAGAGCGTGAGCAAGCTAGAGAGTGCAGCGTGAGCATTTGGTGTGAGTTGCAGAGTGAGTTACAGGACAACAATGAAGGGAAAAGGGAAATCATGTCGAGGCAAAGGGAAGAGGCAAGAGAGTCTAGCGTTTGTAGAGGAGAGTGAAGAGCTACTTCAGTGTCTTCCTCGCAACATGGGATGGAACTCTATGCAGGTTTACTTCCTCTTTCTTCTCTTTAGTATTTTGTGTGTAGCATTAGCTAGCACAGCATGGTCTCTCATGGCTACCATTTTCTGCTATATTTTCAGCATGATTTTTGGGTTTCTCTGCTGCGTTGGATTGAAAATCTGAGACCGTTTTCCATGTTTTGGGCATTAGGGTTTATATCGGGGTTTATGATTTGTCATAGATTATTTTTGGTTGTTGTCTTTTGGACGTGCAAAGTCGAATAAGGGCGAGTTAGAGTTTTTTCATCTTGTAAACTAGGGCAATCCCAACGTGACTTCCCAGGGAGAACCATAGCATGAGTTCTTGGAGCAAGCCCAACATGAGCATCTAGGGCAAGCCCCAGTGGGAGTGTAGGAACATGCCCAGTGTGAGTTCCCAGAGTAGGCCCAGCGTGAGTGTCCAGGGTAAGCCCCAGCATGAGTTTAGGGATGAACCTAGCATAAGTGTGTTAAAGTGGGCTTCTCATGAGTGGCATTTCCCTTTGTTGGGGTTTTTGTTCTTTTTTGATCGGTGCGTGTACAAGCCATGGCAATTCTAGAGAAAGCAGTGATTGATTTTCAGCAAGTTTTATGTTTCAAAGCTTGGTATATCTGCACTGTGTTCCATGCAAGAATGAGAGGGTCACGATTTGTGTATATACAACAATTGCTAGTAACGTGAGCATGCCTGGCTTGTGTAAAATTGTGAAGATGCAAATTTCTTGTTGAAATGTTTATTCGTTGCTGGTGTTTATGTCTATGTTATTTTTTATTTTCTTGTTTGGATAGATTTAAATATGTTTCTACGAATCTGCAAATGTTCATGGTTCTATACTTGCGTGTTCATTTTATATCGCTTGCAATAAACTACTATGTAAAGGATTTCAATGTACCCCAGTGAGTGCTAAATACACCAAATAAATATTGGTGTCCTTGTCTCATGGGGTGAAACTATATATTAAATATTATTTATGTATTTGCTTTATGTAGTTGCATATTATTTTGAACACCTGGACATTTTTACTTACCTAAGGTTTTGGCTATATGCAGGGGGCTTAAACCTTTCCTCCTTGTGGTTGAGCTTGTTGGTGTACTTGCTTGGTTTGCCCCTTTTTGATCAGACGTATCTTCTTATGACATACGTATTGGAACTCATGTGATATGGTTCTATCTTGATGTTGGTGAATTTTTGTCATTTATTTTACAAATTTTCAGTGTAGTTATATGGTCTCATTTAAGTGAGCAGTTGGCCCATGATATCGTTGAAACAATGTTGCTTGGATCCACACAAGACATGCTTGCCTTCATTACTGACATAGATGAGGGACTTTTTACAGTTGAGGGAGGCCCTCCCGAAGGTCCTAGGTCCACTCATCCCTTGAATCATGTATGGGAACTGCCTACTTGTAGCCATCATAATAGCAGTAGCACACTTTTTCTAGCTTTCTGTGTTCACACGCTATTTCAAAACCCACTTGGGACAGTGTATAAAGTGGAAAGGTATGCTCTTTTATGATTTGCTTTAATTAATTTTTAATTCTTTTAAAATTATATCGTTGTCTATGCATAAATATTCTTCTTGTATGCAGGCCTGGTTTTGATGAGAATGGGATGCATGATGATGATGGTGGGCTTGCCTTAATGTGCACAGCATTGGAGACATTCATAGCGGGCCCCACTCTTTATACTGTAGTACTAGACTAGACGAGAGCTGCTATTATTGACTACCCTAGGCAATTCTCAAGGGCTTTTGAACGCTGTCAAGTTCGTGGTTGGTTGCATAAGGATTGGTCTCCCAATGGGATGATTTTTCCTCAGAGGATTGATCTTGCACCTAATCTACCTACCTCATTTATTGATGGTAAATGGTCACATTATAGACTTCATTTTCTCTTTGTTTCATCATTGTATACTATATTTTTTTAACCTTTCACTCTATTTTTTTCCTACAATAGCCATCTCATTTGATGAAGTTACTATCATATCAGGGTGTACTAAGACCACTCTTTTTATGAAGTATGGAGAGATAGAACTGTCACAAAAATGGTTGTAGATGAAGGCCTCTGAGTTAATCATCAGTCGTCTTACCCGTGTGGGTTTGATGGACTTGTTCACTGCTCTGACTCCTAATTTTCTAGTGACTGAAATGGTTACCATTGTTGATTCTTTTAGTGATGGTGCTTCTCACTTTACTATGCAGGTTCAAGGAGTCAAGGTGTCTTTCCACTTGACTGCTGAGTTCCTTTTCGATCTCTTTGGTGTGCCCATGGATGGTGCTAGAGTGGCAGTAGAGAAAGCAACTAAAAAAAGCGAAGTCATAAAGGAGCTTGAAGATTGGTTAGGCAAGTCTCAGGGTCCTAAAGGTTTTGCCATACAAGATGATACCCGATCAACGGAGGTGAACTTCTTGTACCCCCTCTTTCAGGCACAGGCATTCCCTAAATCTCTTTCTCAATGAAGAAACCTTGGGATCAAGTCCGCACGTATCATACGTGCAGTCCTAGAGATGAGCATGCATTATAACTGGGCACAATTTCTTGGGTTTGGCTTTCATGGAGAGATTGTTAAATTATGCTCAAACATTAATGCCAAGTCCCATTTCACATTTGCCTTCTTCGCAGGTTACCTACATAGGTTTGCTTAGTTATTAGTAGTTTATGGTGATAACCATTATATATTGAGGGATCATTCACAGCTATCTCACCCCTAGATTCACCATTTGTTTAACACTAGCAGATCTCAGGATCCACTCGAAGGCATTGAAGAGTCAATGTTCGTTACTACTAGGGGTGTAGCTAGTCATTCTCATCATTTCCTTGATAGCTTGGGATTGGAACCACCTAGATTGCACACATCTCTTAGAGGGAATGAATGTTTGATTTGTGATACTTTCAGGAGATCTAAGGTGAAGGTGAAGAGAGTTGAATGCCCGAGAGAGCCTGCTCCTAAGGTGAGACCACCAAGAGTGAAGAGGATCCACTTTGTATTGCCAGTGGAGGGTAAGTATTTTATTATATATATATATATATTACATTTTATTTTATATTTTTATTAAATTTATGTATATACTATGTCATACTAACACTAGAATACTGGTGTTATCAGAGGAAAGCCTCGAAAGGGAAAGAGAAGCCTTAGCCTCAATGGTTGAACCTGAAGTGGTTGTCATAGGGCCCAAGGAAGAAGAAAAATAGAGGGAAGAAGTGATTGAGGAATTCCCTGTCTTGCAAGAGGAAGATATAAGAAGCATCATGGGGATGAAGCTCGCTGAGGCTTTGGATGCACTTAGGCATTCAAGCGATGAGAGGGGTGTTTTCGATGGGTTGTTGCACCTTGGTGATTCACCCAAGCTGACTAGCAAAGGGTTTTTTGGTATGTTCCTTTAGTTTGATCTACATCTTATACCTTTTAACTTTTATGTGTTGTTTTTTATTATCTTGATTATTCCTAGCACCAGAGGTAGATGTTGATGTTTTTGAGGCACATACATCCCGGGCAGAGGTATCAGGGTCACAAGCCCCGGTTGAGGTGTTAGGGTCACAGGCCCTGGTTGAGGTGACTTCCCATGCTTGTTGAATAGCTACTAACCAGTTAAGGCCATGGCCTAAAATGCTCAATAAAATGGACTTTGTCACAAGCATCATTAACGATGTAGTCACTCGCCTACAACAAGCTCATCCAGAACTAGGTATGTGTATGTTACATATCATGCTAAGTGTCTGGGTTTATTGTGCTTCTTTGCATTCATTGTTAGTTATAGATGATTCATGTGTGCAGTACTTATACTTGTAGATGACAAGCTTCAATGGGATCCTTCTAAGGCTACTCATATTGACACTCTCCCTGAATTGCCAAGAAATGTTGAACAAGTCCCTAGAAAGATTTACGATGCAGTTTCTGGTTGCGTCATACAAAATGCTAAGTCCCTTTGGACTTGTAGGCATTCAATTGAGTACCTATGGGATGAGGTGCACTCATTGAAGGAAACATTGGTGAAGAAGAGAGAGGAGAAGAGGGATCTTCAATCTCATTATGATTTTGCTACTGCTAAGCTATCTGGTGATAGTACTCGGCGCACGTCTAAGGTCACCTATGCACGATACTGGACAGTTTTGAATAGCAAAGTTCAGGTGACACAGGATTTAGCTAAACAATGGGCACAAATGGATTTATTAAATAGGAAATGCCACGATTGAAAATCTTTCACTTCTAAGGTATGCAAATGGGGTCACGATCAAAAGGATCATAAGCACCAGTACAAAAAATGGTTAAAGGAGAAATCAATTGAACATCGCTGGAAGGAAATGTTCATTGATGGACTAGGCTTACATCCTGCTTATGATAGGTTTTCCGAGTGCACTGAACTGGAGGGGTCTTTCAAGAGAACCATTACCACCACTTTTGGGGAGGCTTCGATAGGTATGTTCTCTCTTGAGCACCCTGCTTGGACCTTAGTGGACAAGGGTAAAACCTTGGCCAGTATTGACCTTGGTCTAGAGGAGGATTAGGCAAATGTACCCAAGCAGGAGATTTTACAATGCTTGGAGGCTAGCCTAAGACCCTCTTCACTTGTGAGTGTTTTATTATGGTGCTTACTTTTGTATGGTTTTATTGTTTTTAGTGTTAGTGTTATTATTCTTCCAAGTTTTGTATTCATAAGTTGCTTTGCTATGCTTACTTGTTTGTTTGTTTTTTTTCTGTTGTAGGGACATAGTAATGATGAGGATGGCCCCAGTGGAGCGGGAGCAGATGATGTGGAGGATCTTGGAGGCCAGCCCCCTCCTAGTACTAATGTGTGAGCTAACTTTTAGTCTAGCTTAGCTATCGAATGTTTTGGATTTTTGATGTCTAATGGAAATGTATGGGGATAGATGTAATGATATGGATTTAATTGTGGCATAATGTGTTGGCATTCTACTGCCATGTTGACATTCAACATTATATATATATATATATATATATATATATTCTTATATATTTATATTTTTCCTTTTTTTGTCATTTTTTCTATTTTCTCAGGTATATTGTGAACATATGCAAGTAGCTAAATGTAAAATGAGATTCCAAAATGTAGAACGAAACATAAGGCAAATATTTGTAAAAGGAAAAGTAATGAGAATGCATGAATTTGAAATTGCAACTTATGACATGTAAATGAAAATTTGACATAACGTAACAAGAGTTTGTAAATTTGTAACATATTGAGCTCTAGTTTAAGGCCATTTTGGGCCATGCACATCAGTTTAGAGTCATGGTGGACCATTGTATTTGTGTTAAAAAAAGGAGGAATTACTAATTTTAGGCCATAATGGGCCAAAAGTGATAATAGTTTTAGGAGACTTAAAAGGAACCAACCATTTCTGATCGTGGCTAGTTTAACGTCATTGTAGACATTTGCTGTAGTTTAACGTCATACCAAATGCTTGGTAGTTTAACATCATTTCGGATGCTTGGTAGTTTTCTCTAGTTATTGAGTTGTTTTTTTATTCTTCGTAGTTTGACGTGAGGGGGTAGGACATGTAGGTATGATCTTATACTCCCCTTCCCCTCCATTGGAGATGTTAAAAGGTAGCTCCAACCAAGAGACGTTAGTGGGAATGGATCCTATGTCTATGTCGTCCAATGCTTCCTTAGTTTTAGTAGGATCATGAGTTAATGTTTGGTTCATGTCTTGAAGTGTGCTCATGGTTTCTTGTTTAGGCTTAGAGAACTCAACCTCTAACCCTTGATCCATTCCCGAGTGTAAGGAAGTGATCGATGTTGTCGTGTCCCTGTGTATGATGATTTCACCACCCTCATAAGGTAGGTGGATTTCTTGATGGATTGGTGAGGATATGGCTCTAAGCTAAGCTAACCAAGGTTGTCCTAGAATCAGATTGAACCCAGGCATTTCATCAACCACTACGAATTCAGCCAATGTGGGGAACTGGTCCCTTGCTACGAAATCCAAGGTAAGCATGCCTTTTACCACGACAAGAGAACAATTGAAGGATTTTAAAAAGGAAGTTGTTGTGGGTTGTATTTACTCTGTAAGACCCAGTTTTTCGATGACAGGAAAGGGTATTACGTTTTTTGTTGCACCATCATTGACATGCACCCTACGTATCTTGAAGTGGTTGACTTGTATTGTTATGAACATAGGGGTTGTAGTGACTTATCCAGTTTTCTCATCTTTCTTATTATCATTGGCATGAAATTCTAGGGATGTGGGCCTCGATTCTTGAGGATGTGAGGATAGTATTGCATAGATGGATGGCTCATTTGCGAGAAGGTCCTCACTAACAGGAATCTAAGTCAACATATGCACAAGAGCTTCCCTATGTACTAGTGAGGTCATTACTAGATCGTATAGGCTTAAGGAGGTGTTCTTTTGTTTCAAGGCCTATGTGACTTGGGTTAATGCACTCACTAGATCCCTACCACTTGGGATGCTCTTGTCTATGGAGACTTGGTCCATTTGACCCAGCATTCATATCTCTCATGGAGGGATTTTGGTGTTAGTAATTGGGGATGTTGAGTTTGTTGCCAGTACCTTTGTCTCGATGACTTGTGCTAGGCTCACTGGTGGATGGAACTAGAGGAACAACATTCAGCAGTATGGGCTTCGATGGTCCCAATTCATGCCCATGATGTTCTTTTTCTAGGCACTCTCTTGTTAGCCTGTCAGCAAGGCACTCTCGCAAGGGTCGTGGGGGAACTATAGGGGGTTGTGTGTCAGGGTGTTTTGGCACTTGGATCACAAAGGGAGTGGGTCGGTTTCCTAATGGTGTGGTTGCTACTATGATAGAAGGAGGTACACAAATGATGAATGGTTTTTGTGGTGGTGTAGGGAATGTGTGCATGATAAGAGGGGTTTGGGGAGGTGTTGAGATAGATGTAATTTCAAAAGGCCTATGAATTACAAAAGGTTTTCAAGGGATGTCTTGTCCATTCTCCACATGGATAGTGTTAATCACATATGGTGCATCCTTAGTATTGAGAGGATCCTTGTAGACCCCCATGGATTGGTTTTGGGGCTTTATTGTGTTTTCCTCATCAAATACTATTTCACCCCTATCAATCATGCACTATATATCTTATTTTAAGGTGAAATGGTAGTTAGTTCCGTGCCCACACCATTGGTTATATTCACAAAACCTATCCAACCTAAAGCCTCTTGGAACAGGGGGCTCATTAGCTGTTGCTAAAGTTGGGTTTTTAGCCAACTCACAGAATCGATCTTGTTTTTGGAATGCCACAGGGGACATTTGTTTGTGTTGGATTAACCCAACCCTTAGAAGTTGATCTAATAATTATGTTGGATTGTAGGGTGTGGTACATTTTAGTGAGCAGTTTGGTATTGTTGAATAGCTGGTGAAACCCACTACCCAGCCACAGGTTGTGAGGTGACACCTTGAACGTGTTGGGCTAAAGTAATCAAAGGTGCTCCATGGGTTTGTACTTGTGGTATGTATGGGTGGACGTGGAAGCTGGTATAACTAATGGCATCCCAATTACTTGGGGTCAGAAGATTGATCCTGAATTAGTTTGAGGAGGGGATTATTGACACTGCACTTATGGAGGTATGATGGAGATGGACGTATCAGATTGAATGTTGGGCATGGACAAGGTGGGAATGGAAGTGGGTACTCCCTATAGAGAAGCTAGTGCTTGAGTGTTTGTGGATAAAGGAGGAAGTATGGTTTCTTCTAGGAAAGGTTGGAATGATGGGTTTGTATGGGCATGAGGACTGATGATATGGTATGAATCCCCATGCTCAGATTGAGTTGCAAAGTCATCTTCCTCATCTCCACTCTGAGGCTCTATCAGAGGTGGCTGTAAGGTTTGATTCCTTACCATGAGAAGTTGAGATATGAGTCAATGATGGGGCTTGAAAAGGGGGATCATGTCAAATACTGAGGGAGTGAACTCACGACCTACCTTGTAAATGAGCTCATAGTTTCACTTTGCTTATCTTTCTATGTAGTTGACAGGCAAGTTGGCTTGAATCTTCACACAAATGAAGTTATATTGTTTTGGTGTGAGGATTACGTACGTAGGGTCCTTACCCTATAGCCTAAGTGACTCTTGAGTTGAACCTTGAGGGTTTATCACTTCAATGTCAATTATGGGTTGTATCGCAATTATAGGGTTTGAGGTCTCGGCCCCAGAGTTAGAGATTTGTAGCATCACTACGTTGATCTGGGAAGATTCCATAGTAGTGTAAGTAAATTGGGCTTGACAAGCTGGGCGTGAGTAAGCTAGCTTGACAAGCTAGGCATGGGCGTGGTTAAGCTAGCATGACAAGCTAGGCATAAGTAAGCTAGCTTAACAAGCTGGGCGTGAGTAAGCTAGCTTGAAAAGCTGGACATGTGCATGGTTAAGCTAGCTTGACAAGCTAGGAATAAGTAAGCTAGCTTAACAAGCTGGGCATGAGTAAGCTAGCTTGACAAGTTGGGGGTGAGTAAGCTAGCTCGACAAGCTAGGCATGGGCATGAGTAAGCTAGCTTGACAAGCTAGGTGTGAGCCAGGCAAGATGTAGGTTGCAAGTACTAAGAGGAGCTTACTGTGATCGGTCAATGGTGGTGGTGGGAATGTTACTTGGTAGGTTGTCTATGAAGTAGCTTGTTTGAGCAGTGTGTGTATGCTATTTGGGTTTTGATGATGCAGTTGCAAAGCTTTGAAGCGCTAGGTGTAACGTAAGAGTTTTACTGGGTTGTTCGCCTAATTAATTTAGCATGAGAAAACTAGGGTGGGCTTGAGCAAGTTGGGCTTCAGTTTCAGCACCTGGTCTACGCAGCGTTTAACAAGTAGTGTGATCAACGTTTTGACAGATGGTAAACAAGTTAGGCCCTCCTTCTAGTGCCAATTTATTGTGTTGACCAAAATCTTCGACGTGAGGTTAGAAGGGAAAAACAAATGCTGAAAGATTTCCGGAGAGACACACCTGACCCTACATTCGTGTGAGGGCAAGTTGGAAAAGAAAATGAACACAGAGTACCTTGGATGATCTACACGTAAATCAACCAAGGACTTCCTTGAGCGTAAGCTATGTTCTACGCTGGGGTTATCATAACTAGTGATGTACAAAATGTAAACAAAGCATGACTGCGACAACGTATGCAGAAAGCGTAAAATAGATAAAAACAGAGCAAACAATGTAATGTAAGGAAATAATGAACTGTATTGTATTACTTAACAAGAATGTGCACCGATCAAAGTGTAGTTGCGTATGTGGAAGGAAAGTCAAGCACTAAGCCCCAGAGTGATGTGTTTACAGGTGCTTGGATTAGGAGTCACATGCGCCCGAGTGTCTAAAGTTGCCAGTCAATGCTCCCTAAGCCGGCCACCTTCAAAATTGCCAACCCCATTTATGTGAATGGATGAGGTATTTATAAGGTTTGGCTAGGCTCGGGTGTGCAATTCATGGATGGAATTAATAGCTAAGAGATGAGAGGAAAACGGATCATGTGACACGTGTTTGATGGAGAGCTGTGTGTGAATTGGACATGCGTAGGCAAGTTACGTTCTTGACCGGATGCACTATATCTTACAGCGTGTGTTGGCTTACACAAGCTAGCTTATGCCCATAGAAGCAGATGCAATTTGGAGTGTAAGAGCTTAACAAGCTCACAAATGGTGAAAATTTACAAAAATGATAGTGTACAACAAGAGAAATTGACTTCGACTCACTTGGAACTTCTCAATCCATGGATTGACTACTACAAGATGCTGATGTGAGTGGTTTTGTGGCTGTTTGAGGCATTTCTATTTCACAAAAGCTTCCAGCGTGAGTTTATTTTGTCTTGGCATGTCTTCAACATGTGTTTGGCATGCTTTTGACCAAGGGTGATTAGTATTCATGCTGTACTCATGCTGCTAGCGTGACCTCAGTGTGACTTAATGAAAATGACACATTTCGCAGTAATTTTTGATCTTTGAAGCTTGTTCTTTGAGTGCAACAATTGCCTGGCTATGATTGACCCTGAGAGTGAACTGCATGTTGAAAAATAAGCTTGGGTGTGTCTTGATTTGAGCCACTTTTGGTAGCTTATGTTGGACTCATGTTATCAGCGTGAGCTTAGTGTGAGTGACAACATTTTGTGATTTTGGACCTGAAGTCTGGAATTCTGGAGGCTGGGACTTGAAGTAGTCATCAATGGACCTTGAGGATGACTTGCACGTTCGAACTTAGACTATTTTAACTTGTTTTTAAGGCTCTTGGACTCGCTCACGCTATACTCATGCTGCCAGCATGACCTTAGCATGACCTCAACATGACCTTAGCATGACCTGGGAAAATTTGTGCAATCTGGCCTGAAATCTGAACTCTCGAATGCTGAAACTTGAAGTGGACAACAATGACCCTATGAAAATGACTTGCACCCTCAGATTGAACCATCTTTGACTTGATCTTAAAGTCGTTGGATTTTCTCACGTTGAGGGTAGGCCTAGCATAAGTAAGCCTAGATTGACAAGCCTAGCATGAGTTCCATGCCTTAGTCAAATTTTTGCCTCTCGAAAGCTCAAAAGGCTTTGAGTTGTTCTTGTTTCATAGTGCTAGGTTGAAATTAGTGGCATTTCACATGGGTGCATGTCTTTCCAGTGGGACCCCCTAGAATAGCATTGGATTTTTGAGTGCCTTTTGATTACTCTTACTCCCATTTTAAGTTAGATCTACAAGGATTTGAGTACAACCATGCTGCATGATAACTCTCACAGACGTCACCAAAGAGAATCCGCAAGTCCACTTGATGTCACACCCTAATCATTCCCTCTTGATCCATCCTTCTTCATTCTAGGTACAATGAACACAAAATTAATTTTAAGTTTTAAGAATGTCAAGAATATCACTATACCCTCGAATAGAACTTCTTATTTGTAGAATGGATGAGTGGGTGTAATGGGCTCACTGTCCAAATAATTGATCACTCAAGACTCAATACCATAGAACACACCTCAACCAATGAGCCACATGAGTGTTTTATTCATAGATGAGATTACTTATAAAAATATAAAAAGACAAAAATACAAAAAGATAAAACAAGAAATTGAAAAATAAAAAATTGGAAAATAAAAAATTGTAAAATTAAAGAAAATGAAAAATATTTATTAATCTTGCTTGTTATTAGAATAGGGGATATCCCCCATAACTAAATAGTTGAGCATGGAGAGGATTAACAAATGAAAGATGAGGATCCTTGCATGTTGGAAATATCAAAACTTGGTCATACTTACCCCATTGGGGTTCACACACCTGATTATAGTAAGCATAGTGGGGCAATTTATAAGATGTGGTTCTTAGGTAAAGAGTTGACCCACTATGATACTTGAGATCGTAAGATGGTATGCAAGGATCAGGATGTCACCCTCCATGGCTATATTCATTGGTCCATATGGTTGTTGGAGTGTTAATTGGTGGCCCTGATGAAGTGACACGAGGCGTTGGGTTTGAGGAGAAGGATGCACCACAGTGTTGGAATTGTGCTAACTTGGAGAATGTAGTGGCCTTGGAACTATGTTGTGCCTTCCTATGGTCATGTCTAAAGAAGGGATGCCTTTGATGTTGAGGAGGTCTCTCACTGCTATTGGCAATAGTAGCACAAGTAACGTTCGTGAGTTGTTGCTGTGGTGCAGACATTTTAGGAATAGTTTGTGGCGATGTAGAAGGAGGGAAAGGATGAGAATGTTGAAAATTAGGAGAGTGTAAGGTCCACAAGGCGGTGGTTGTGTTCAGGACATGGGTTGATAGTATTGAGGAGAATGATAATGTAGCGAGATAGAGTATGTTGACCCAGTTGGGGAAATAGGATGTTGGACTAGATAAGCATTTGGATTTGGATGATACGAAGGGTGTCTATAGTTTAGGGATGGCTTCCCTCACGACTGGGATTGTTGCCACTGTGATCAAACATAGTATCTTTGTATGAACTCTGGGTGTAACGTGCTTCCCCATTGCTCATATAAATGTAACAAGATTGGGCATTGGCCCTTGGGGTGATTGTACAGGAAAATGTTGCATTCATACGTATGATTGGTAGTTGAGCTCTTGTTTTCCTCATCCCTTATTTTCAGTTGTCTAATGATATTTTTTCCTGCTTCTCAGATTGTCAAAACTCTATCTCCAATAATATTGATATATTCCCCACACTTTTTATGCATCCATTCCAGCATTGATGAGTCATGAATTGTTGGCTGCGATGTCGCACCCATGATATCATGTACGCAATATCATGTATGCGATATCATAGCCTGACTCCTCATCTATAAATAAGAGGTAGGAAGATTTGGTAAGAAGTTTTTAAAAAGTTAAGTTTTCAATAGTTTTTAGTATGTTAGTTTTTCCTCTCAACCCCTTTCTCCCAGTGCATGCCTGCAGTGTGATGACTGTAATTGTATGACATCCTTATTCGAGTGTGACGTACTTGGACACACACATGACCAGCAATAAAGATTGAGATTACTTCATCATTGTAGCATCCACTTAGTTTAATTATTTAATTTTTATTTAATTTCAAAAAAAATATTAAAAATTTGGTGCATTCTCTAAAGTACCCTAACTTCGATAGGCCGCGAAATCACATACGTGATATTGTGTTCCAAATATATATATATATATGTGAGGCCCCCCCTATGCTAATCAACATCATTTGCAACTATTCACGTGGGTGAAGTTTTTCAAATTCCTCTCTATGAATCGCGATTATGCGTCCCTTGCTTTCATATCCATAACTCGCTCGCTGGTACTCTGATTTTCATTCCGTTTGAATCTACTTGAACTTAGAGTGTTCAGCCTAGTCGTGGGGGAGGGGCACATGCTAAATAGTGCATAAATGTTTTTAAAATTTTTCATCGCTCAAAGGAAATTACTAAGGATAATTAGTTATAAAATTAAGGATAAATGAGCCAAAAAAATTTTATCTCCTTAGTTATACTAGGAAACTAGATTTGGAAACCACCTAAGCAAAGAGGATTCAATATTATAATCTTTCGGGGACATTTTCTCCTAATAAATAATGCCACATGGAGATAAATAAAATTCATTAAGGCAAGCAATAAGGTATAACCTAACTTTGATAACAACCTTACTAACGATTGGCCCTGTGTGATTGTAGATGGCCCCGAAACACAGACAACAGGAAGGTCCTGCTCAAGGTGGGATTAAGTGACCTAGGAGAGGTAAAGGACAAGTTCATGTCAAACAATATGTAGAGTAGGAGGAACAATTATTTAGTATCCACCAAGAAGACCTTGCCACTGTACAATCAAGGCAGGCGGAAGGAGGAGATGCTATTGCGTCTGAACAGGGATGACATCTCACGTTGCCCCAGGATTGTGTTCAGGCCATCCATGAAAGGTCCAAATTTACTACAGTGATCATGGAATTAAACTTTGGACCTTTCATAGAATTTTCTCTGGAGGCCGTTAGGGATCACCTCAAAGGATCCCCATTATGGCCTACCCTCTCTGAAAGTGGTGCCTGGTACTTAGGGGAAATGTACCAATTTTGGCACAACAAAGAAAAAGACACCATGGTTAACATTCGTGGTGTGACTGTTGATTTCTATATTCAAGCCATTTTATAAGTATTAAACCTTCTAAATATAGGGCCAAAGGTTGCTCAGTTTTCTACCTGCTTAGACCCTGATGCATGACGAGTTTGGTTAGACAGGGCATACGGCAAGGAAGATAAGACCTATGGGGAGTTTATGATGAAAGAGAAGATTTATTTCAAAATAGGGACTTATCACATATTTCCCACAAAAGGTTTAAAAATAATTTCAACAACTACAGCAAGAGGATGTGCAATGTTGATGGGAAAGGTTAATGCTAACCTACCTCATCTATATTTTACGGAGATCCTAAGGCGGTTTGAAGAACAGAAGACAAGGAAGTTTGCATTGCCCTTCCCTTGTCTTATCAGGAAGCTATGCAGACATGCTGATATTAGAGGATGGCATGAACATGAGGATGTACTTGACACAATCCTCACAATCCTGAAGCCTTCATGAGGAAACTCTAAGGAAACTCTGGTCAGGCCATCCATCCCCCAGGATTGTGTTCAGGCCATCCATGAAGGCCATCCATGAAGGCCATCCATGAGGAAACTCTGGTCAGTACCTTAATGACTTGTGGAACATGAGGATGTACTTGACTGATTACTACAAATAAGATAGGTAATGATGTTCTTTTTTGACATCCCACAGGATGTTATAGCAATACAATCAGATCTCATTTCCACCAAAGGGAAGCTGTTCATGACAGAGATGAGGGCCGAGCATGCTGAAGAAGAAGTGCAAAGATTACAAGAAAGGCTCATGACCCTACAAGCAGCGCAGCAGGATCCTTCTCAATTTGTTCTTGCAGACCAGCTGGACACTTTCAGAACTAAGCAACTTAATAAATTTTTGATAGAGAATAAAAGGGTGGTGGATGAAAAAGAGAAGGTTATTTGGGATGCCTGTATAGCACAAGTGTAAACTTACATGCATGTCAAAACACTCAAAACCTTACAAGAAGAGAATAAACAACTTGTTGCTGACAACCTTCGATTGACCTCTATGGAGAAACAAAAGAATTTTCTCAAGGAACATTTTCAGCAATTGTGAGAATAACTAATCAGGGTCAATCAGGACATGAACCATTTAGCCAGGGAAAATCGAACCCTCTCGATGAAGGAGGTACACGCCATCCATCAGAAGACGACCATTGAAATAAGCGTGTGGAAGAATGAGGCTAAATGGCATGAGAAACTAAAGGAGAATTTCTGGGACTAGGTGGGGATGTATAAACAAATCATTGAAAAGGAGATCCATATGGCCAAGGCCCACATCAATGCTCTTAGTGCTCAACACACTAACTGGTGGGCCATATTCGACACATACACATTCATCCGCTAGGCAAAAGTTAAGAGTCAGGACCTACAGATTCAGGACCTTACAGAGTACATGGAGTTGGCAAACTTGTAGTATGCCAACCTTGCCATGTTAACAGTAGGGTTCCTAAGAATAGAGCTCGAGCAATAGGTAGCCACCACTTATGTCAAATATGAAACATAATTTGCAGAACATAAGAAAACATTGCAAAAATTGGAGGTTGAAAATTCTAAACTTGAGGTGCTTAAAGCAAGCTACCAGGGGTAGAAAGGTATTGCAACAGACTTGGCTCAATGGCTCACAAATTTTCAAGAATAAAAAGACAAAGCTAGAGCCTACGAGGAGGAACGATGGATGTTTGCGGCTTGGTATATCAAAGCAAATAAAATGTTTCCACAACTACTATGCCCATGGGAGGTGCTGACTCCATCAAACATTGAAACATTAGCATGGATGGCACAAAATCCCTGAACTGAAGAGGAGAAACTCTAGACCATACTTTGACGCCATCAAATCCCAAGACCTATTGTGCAAGACAAGGGAAAGGCACCCATGGAGGATCCACCATCACCAGGAACTACATGAGTTCCACCTAATTTTGTAGTTATAGGATTTTCTTTTGTGTTCTTCATGTTGTGTCTCAATTTTTTTCTGGTTCCACATTGTGGCATGAATCCATTCTAGTCAGTTAATAATCCCATACCTATCCATTGTGTAATCAATGGAGCTTATTCTCACTTTAACTCGAGGACGAATTTTCATTCAGTTGTGGGGGTATGATGAGTCATGAATTGTTGGCCGCAATATCACACCCATGATATCACGTAGACATCTCCTTATAGATGTTTATTTTCAATAGTAGACATCTCCTTATAGATGTCCCACTATAGACATCTCATCTTCCAGTTAGACATCTCTCTTGAATTGAGGCCAATCTCAATTAGACATCCCAACTTCAAAGTAAACATCTACACTAGCTGTTTGGTAGTTGCATAAATTTTGAAGAGTTTTTGAAAACTCTAGAGCCATAAGATGATGTCAAAATCTTGGGAATTGTGCAAGCACTATTCATACATAAGCTCCTCATTGTCTATTCTATGTAATTCTATTCTTGCTCCTCATTGTAACATCATTTTCTTGATTGTAATTTGTACTAAGCTTCAAGTATAAGGACTTTTAAATTTAGTTACATTCTTTCCTTATTTCATTTATCTCTTTCTTGTAGCCATGCAGGATTGATGTGCTTCTTATGAGAAGGATCCATATTGAGCTTGTTGGGATCCTATAGGATTGAGTGGTTTTGCAACATCAAAACACTTTGGAGCATAGCTCAATTATGTAAAGGTTGTGGGATCCTTGAAACCACATTCTAAGCTCGTTGGGACCTTGTGGGGTTGAGTGGTTTCCTAGTGAAAAACCAATCTAGGGTGGAGCTCAAAGCTTGTACAAGGTGTGGTGTCCTTTAAACCATATTTTTTTGGAGAAACAAAGTTTCGACATATGCATAGATTCTACCTTTTGAGTGTGGACATACCCAAGTTGGGGAAACATGTAAAATTTGGTGTGTTCATGTGGTTGGTGCAATTTTAATTTTGGAACTTTTTCAACCCTCCTTCTAAGTTCTCAATCCACACATACTACACATTCATAAAAATTTATAACTTGTATAATTATTTTTAGAAAGATATTTTTGAATTATTAAGTCCAAATATTATGATTGGTACAATTTTCTTTCATTGTGTATAAATCCTTTCAACTATTTGTAACTCATTTTAATATACAATACTTATAATTTTAAGAGCATTCTACTCTCAATATCTTTCTTTCTCCATAATCTCAAGATTTTTATTATTTAGATAAAAAATGTTATCACATTTTATCATTTGTATTGGGATGATGGCATAGTATGGGTTATAAGAAGAACTTTTAATAATCACTTCCTTTATTTATTATAGTTATGAAAATTTCTTACAAATTAAGATGTGAAAATAATTGCATGAGATTGGAACATTAATTATTCTTCTTCCTTCCCTATTAATTTTTCCTCCTTTATTAGTGCTAGTTAGATCTTTGGTTTCATGACCTTTAAATATTATTGTCAATATTTAAGTTTAAAACATGTTACTAGATCTTATATATCTCATTCTCTAGTTATATTTCAATAATTTCTTCATTAATGTAATCTTTTTCCCCTTGTATTTTTATAGAAATATCATAATGCTAGTGGTTCTTTCAAGTATATTACCAACATCAAACTAGAGTCCTTTAACCATCAACTCTCCATTCAACTCTTAGAACATTTTCTCCACTTTCTTCAAGACATCAAATATCTCTTTCAAAATTACATACAACCTCTAGTTACTCTTAGATATTTCTTTTATTTTAGTAATCAAGTTATCCATTTTCTCCTCTTAACCTTATTAATTTATAAGGTTACTACTTCTACTTCTAATACTTTATGAGTTTATTCTTTTCCAATGTCTAAGGCAATTTAACTACCTTCTTCTAGTTCCAAGTTCCATCTAGGTTTCTCACTTAACCATTTCTTAACTTAGTTTTTTTCAAAACCTTACTCTAACACTATGTCAAATTGATTACAATGATTAACATATTATTCCCACCAACATCTATATCAAAGTCATAATTACATTTCCATAGGTTTTACATTGAGATTTCATCTGTTATGTACAAAGGAATCATTTTTGTTTCATCTTGTGAAATTCTTATCTTTTGTTCAACTAACAAAATCATCATTCTACCATGGGGTTTTTTTTGTAGTGTTGTATTCTTTGGTGCATTCTTACATAGTATTTTAAATTCATATTTCATGTGTTTTTTAAATCATTTGTTCCTCTGTCTAAGGAATCTTCTATTCTCACTCAACTCTTGATGAGTGGCGAGGTACCCCTACACTCAACCATACGAAATAAGCGTAGCACATGCGATCCGGTCGAACTCCGCAGACTAAATGCCTAAACGGTCCATGGAACACTTGGGGTTAATCATTCGTTGTCTTCCCAGACTTACTTTTTGTTGTCACGGTGTATGGTTAAGTAAGTTCGAGGTATATGATTTTTATGGTCTTTTATGGTTTTTCTCCTATGCTATCAAGGTGAAGGGTTGAGAGAACTAACTAACTCTAACTAAG
>MNCI01021501.1:505909-525453 GCA_015680685.1 Gnetum montanum
CCCATAAATGATTTTGCGAATCAGCATTATATCCCCCTTCAAATTGTGGGATGTTGTTCATGTCTAATCGTTTGATCCGACTATCTTTCAAATGCCTTATGGGAATCCTAACTACCTCCGTTATGTCAAGCATACTTCATGTTGCAATTAGGGGCTCGTCATAATCGTCTCTTTCATGACTCCTGTAATGTCTACGTTGTTCCCTACTCTCCCTACATCCTTGCCCTTGTCCTCTCTCTCGACTTTCCCGTCGAGGTTTTTTGTCTTTCTTACTTTTATCCTCACCTTTATGTTTATGGTGGCTATCCCCAGATGTGGAAGGAGAGGATGAATGATGTAAAGAAGGGGAACCATCTCCATGATGATTTTTCTTGCCTTCTCTTCAGCTGCTATGACCCCGATCGTGGTGACAATCTAAGTGGTTGTTCCATCTGTGAACAGTTGGTGTTCACAGGCATCAGAACTAGGGATATGTATCATTGATTGTAGGTTCTGATACCCAACCTCCTTACCATCGTTAGGAGGGGGAACATATTTTGCTAAAGAACCCGTGATAAGGGGTTCTTCATCTCCTATTTCACTAAGGACATGCGGGACCTTGCCCTTCAACAGTGCATGTTGACTCTTCGACCTTAAGTCTCTCATATGTTGGGCATTTGTGGGATAATAATCCCTCATGTCAAGATCTTCACCAACGTATTCAGCAAATAATTCTTGCATGCCAATCTGTGCCAAGGCATGGAAAAGCATCCGAGGGACTGATTGATCTGGGGGTAACACAATGTTACCTTGCAAATCTCTCCACCGCAACTGTTCGTCCTGATGGAGAATAAAAGTAAAATCTGGAATATACTCATCGGGATGAGTATAAACTATCTTGTATTTTTTAGGACTTGGCTATTTTTGGTTATGTTTTTTATCTTGCTAATTGTCTTGTGTGCGGTCCTTAGGTGGTGAGTTGCTCTTATGAGAAGAAGGCATTTTTAACCAATGTGCTAATTTACTGTTATATAATTTTTCTCTTAATTAACCCGAAGGTTCATTAAGGCTCACAATGATGTGAGTGATATCCCTTATGTTCTATTCGGCGCACAAACACTTAGTCCTTGACAACGGCACCAATGATGAGTGGCGAGGTACCCCTACACTCAACCATATGAAACGAGCGTAGCACGCGTGATTCGGTCAAACTCCGTAGACTAAATGCCTAAACATTCCATGGAACACTTGGGGTTAATCATTTGTTGTCTTCCCAGACTTACTCGTTGTTGTCACGGTGTATGGTTAAGTAAGTCCGAGGTATATGATTTTTATGGTCTTTTATGGTTTTTCTCCTATGCTATCAAGGTGAAGGGTTGAGAGAACTAACTAACTCTAACTAAGGACCTAAGTCTAAATTAACTAGCGTCAGCATCCATTCCCACTTACCGTACACACCCTAAACTATGCAACTGTGGCTACCAAATGCTAATTGTTACTGGGATCACCACACGTAATGCACATGCTCGAAGTGGTCATACTGAGGCACTTAACTAGGAGGAAAGGGTAGAGAGAATCTATCTAGCATAAGTGTGATGAGCAACCGATTCCTTGACTAACCATACACATCCGCCGTGCATGACTACCACTGGGATTACCAAGCGTAGATCCTGGATACACCACTGGGTTACCAAGTAGTCACACGAGATGCTTGTAATCAAGTCGTACTCATACCGCATGCGACGAGCAGCCGATTCCTTGACTAACCGTACACATCCTTAGATGCTCGTAATCAAGTCATACTCGTACTGCATTCTAGGAAAGCAATAAATAACAATTAAATAAAATCCTATTCCATGCACTGTAAGGTTTATCCAATCAAGTTCGTCTTTATTACTGTACACAACTTGTGTTCAGGTACAATGTTGCTCGCATAAATATCTGTTCACTCTAGGACTCCTACTGCGAACACATGGAAAATAATCTATCTCTGGAGTGATCAAACTGCCAAAGTTTCCCTACTTCTAGACCAGGATGAGAAATGAGGGGAGTGCTGCCTCTTATTTATATATTTGACGGTGGACCGTGATATCGTGTACGCGACATCGCAGGGGACAACGTGATATCGCGGCCCATGCGATATTGCGTCTCATCAACTCTCTTAGTTAGGAACATGTCACTTGTTATGATGGCCTTATATAGTATGGATGACTATAGGATCATTCCATGTGTCTTCTTTATAGTATGGTTTTTGTCCTTCATTACAAGTTGGTTTGCATTTTCCATATTCCATATGAATAAACATCAGCTTTTCTATTCCTCTCAGATTTTGATTTTCATTGAAATTTTAAATATTAAAGCTAAGAAGAGTATGGATTAGAATATAATGCAATTTTATCTAATTTTTATTGATCATTATGTTGATGTTTTGGATGTAAACATACTCATAATCATGATTGTTTTTATTTAATGATAAATCCCTTTTATAATCATGATTGTTCTTCTTATTGGTGTTATTAGCATGATTCAAGCTTGGTGTCTTGTAACTAAATCATGGGGTACAGGAATCAATCTAGATATGTATATAATAAACTTAGTATTTAGTTAAAAAGTTATACCTTAATCTTTACTTACCCATGCATACCATTATTTTATAGCTATGATGATGTTTTTTTAGTGTTCATAAGTGTTATATTTATAATTTTTTCAAGTGTATTTTTTATAATGGTAGTATAATTCCTAGGAAACTCACTTGATTTACAGCATCTTCCACAACTCACCATATTAATATGATTATAATTCAAACTCTATGGACCAAGAAGGGAGGAGGTTGAAAGTTCTTAATCCTCTATAATGGACTTATGTGTGAACCATTGATCCTGAAGAGTAGAAAGAAGAACATAGATCATCAAATCTCAAATCACTTTTAAAAAGATATCCATCTAGACTTAGATGGAGAGAAAGACCATCATGTTTTTGATATTTGGATCAAGCATGTACATAATAGCAAGCCATTGAAAAAGTGCCAAAGGAGCTAGCAGTCAACGACTTGAAGGCTAGTGATGTACAAGAGAGATTGTGTGTAAATGATATGTGATAGTAACTAATCCATGAGGAAAAGAACTATCATTAATTCATTGAGCTTGATTCACTTAGCTCAAGAAGTCACTATAGAAAATGGGCTTATATCAATATGTTACTTAACGTTTCATTTGATACCAACATGCGGCAAAGAGATTTTACGATAACCTTGTTGCTAATGGTACCATGTCATCTATGGGCAGAATTCCGTAGTCCATTTTATCATGGATGATTTCAATACTCATGGGACTTTCCAATGATCTAGGGAATAATTAATGGCCTCCATAGATATGCTTTTTGATCTTGAGTGTGTACTTATTCGGAGGCTTTGAATCGTGTTGCATGCAAGTGTTCTCTTTAGAGGCTTTTCATGTTGCACATGGGAGCATTTCCTAAATATGTTTTTCTTGGATGTGCATTGTGTTTTGATTGCTCTCCTTTGGAATGCTTTGGCTTGCATTAGTGATATGTTTCCATGGATTTTCACTGCCTTACGATGGCTCTTCTTGGAGGCTCTTATCTTAATGCAGTCAATTTCCCTCTATTGGTTATGCATCACTTCACGGTTACACTCCTCAAAAACACTTTAGGTAGCATTGCCAATTTTTATTTTAGGATATGCATTGTGTCACAATTGCACTACTTTGAGGATTTTGTGTTTCATAGTTGGATGTTTATCGTGTTATGTACCTTTCCCACATATCTTATGATTGGGGTAGATTCAATCATATCATTATGCAATGTACTATAAATTAGGTTTTGAGGGATCAGTGATGCGTGTATGGATTATTGTAGGATGGTATGTTTGGGTTTGGCGGAGGGAAGGTGGGGGAAGAGCCATGATGATTTCTCATAGGGATAAAGCGATACATGGGTTCCCACCCAAGGATGTCTCTCCCTGCCCATAAAATTGTAGCCTCATTGTTCATGTTCGTGACTCACAAGCCTTGTTGCAAGAAGGACACCCCTAATAGATGAGGTGTGCAGATTGTTCAATGTTTACGATTGAGAGGAAAGGCTCACAAAGTTGTAAACATGTTCGATGGGGTTGGCTGCACTACTTGGAGGGATTTTTTGCTTCATAGTTTAATATTTATTGTGTTATGTACCTTTCCCCCATATCTTATGATTGGGACAAATTCAATCATGTTGTACTACAATCTTTTATAACTTAGTTTTTGAGGGATAATTGACGCATGCATGGATTGTTGCAAGATGCTATGTTTGGGTTTGGCCCAGTTATACTACATGGGGGAAAGGTGGGGGGCAAGTGGTGATGACTACTTGTAAGGATAGAGAAATACATGGGTTCCCCACTAGGGATGTCTCATCCTACCCATGATATCACAACCTCATTATTCACATCCATAACTCATGAGCCTTGTTGTGAGAAGGAAATCCCTAGGGAAGAGGAGTCCATGTTGTTCAATGTTTACAATTGAGATAAAAGGCTTGTAGAGTTGCAAACATGTTCCATGGCATTGGTTGTCTAGGAAGCCTAGATCCAAGGAAGCATGTCTATTTAGCTTATAGTGTGACTATCTTAAATGTTTCTGTACACATTTCAGGAGCTTGTTTAGAAGATGGATGCATTGAGAAGATGTGTCATTAATACTAATGACTACAATATTGAAAATGTCTCTTTGAAAACCATAGTGGTTGAGCACATGGGAATGGTTGCATCAATTTGATGTGGTTGAGGTAGTAGAGCATCTTGATGCCCCCACAAGGTAGCATCGGGTGCATGCTTCCTTTGCCTAATCATGGATTCAACCACTTAGTAGCATGTGGGTGGTAGATGCAAGTTCACATGCACATGCCAGGGAACAAAGAGGATGTAGGTTCTCTTTTTCTTCATGCATGTGTGGGTGTCTTGTTATTCAATGCTAATGAGTATGTTCTTCCTTAGGATGAGTCAACTTAGAAATTAGATGAATAGAATGTTGAGGACTCTCGTGGAGCACAGTAATTGAAAACATGAGTGCCTCAATGCAAATGTTCATCTAGGATCCTCATGCCATGGTCTAGCACTAACCTTGGAGGTTGGAGCTAGAAAGACTAGTCACCGAGGATCATGGTGCAGGTATTTGGGTTGTCGTTTCATGATCATATCACCTTGAAAGTTACCTTTCATGGATTCAAATACTTATGCTAACCTTGCCCTTGAAGTAACTTGTTGAGTTTGAACATTTTCTCATCCTCGGCAATAAGTTTTCCAAGGGTTTAGAGTAGTTGGATAGATGGTAGAGGCTTATGCCTCGTAAATCCACTATTTTGGTTACGTGACACTCTATTTTTAGGTTTCATGGAGGAATTTCAGGGTGTATGGTTTCTGAATGATGAATGCAGGTATCTGGAAGGCTAGATCCTAGGAGGTGTGTCTATTTATCTTATGGTCTAACTGTTTTGAATGTTCTAGTTTTCAAGAACATCTGTTTTAGCCTAGGATTTGATGGTTCACATTCATGACTCTTGAGAAAATTCAAGAGATAGATGCCCTCCCTGGCTGGTAGATACGATTGATAGAGAAAGGTTTGTGAAGGTGTGGATGTGTTCTATGGTGTTCGTAGTTAAAAAGTGTCTAGTAAGTGCATCCATTTCTTAGGGTGAGTCAACCTAAAAACTGGATGAATAGAATTTCAAGGGTTCTTGCAAAGTATGTTAATTGAAAATGTGAGCACCTCAATGCAAATGTTCATTTGGGATCCTCAAGCCATGGTCTAGCGCTAACTTAAGGCCAAAGCTAGAAAGCCTAGCCACCGAGGATCATGATGTAGGTAGTTGGGTTGTCATTTCATGATCATATCACCTCGAAAGTTACCTTTCATGGATTCATAGAATTATGCTAGTCCTACCCTTGGAGTAACTTGTTGAGTTTGAACATTTTCTCATCCTTAGTAGTAAGTTTTCCAAGGGTTTAGAGTAGTCAAACATATGGTAGATTCTCATGCCTCGTAAATCCGCTGTTTTGGCTGTGTGACACTCTATTTTTGGGTTTCATGGAGGACTTTGGGGGTGTGTGGTTTCTAAATAGTGAATGTAGGTATCTAGAAGCTTAGATCCTAGGAGGCATGTTTGTTTATCTTGCAGTCTAACTATTTCAAATGTTCTAGTTTTTAGGAATGTTCATTTTAGCCTAGGGTGCAATGGTTCATGTTCATGACTCTTGAGCTAATTTGAGAGACAGATGCCCTCATTGGTTGATAGATATGATTGATAGAGAAAGGCTCATGGGGGTGTGAATGTGTTTTGTGGTGTCCATAGTTAAAAAGTGTCTAGCGAGTGCATCTGTTTTTTAGGATGAGTCAACTCGGAAACTAGATGAATAGAATGTCAAGGGTGCTCACTAAGTACATTAATCAGAAATGTGAGTGCCTCAATGCAAATGTTCATCTAGGATTACAATATGTGTTTGCATTTTATTTTTTTACATCTGTAATTACAATTTAGTTGCTTTGCATTTCATAATTCATGCATTTTGTAAGTCCCTGGTTGATCTACTAGGCCAACTAGGATGCCTCAAATTAAATTTTTTTTGGAGGCCTTGGGGGTTTATGGGTTGAGGAACTACTATGTAGTAGATCTCCTTCAATTTTTTCTAGCCATGGAAGTTTTCAGTCATAACATGTGGGCAACTTACTAAACACATTTGGCATTACACTAAGGGCTAAAATTGTAATTTTGTCAACTATGGCATTCTCATTTTGGGGTATGTGTTAGATATCAACATATGTGAATTGATGTAACAATTGCTTCCCTAGGTCATAACAAGGTTGTAAATGTTTGGCTTTACATGCATAGACATCAGTTACTTGGTTGACCATAAGTTCAAAATCTCCTTTGATCATTAATCATTTGATTCCTAGTTCATGAGCTACCATCATTCCCCTAATTAGACCCTCGTACTCTGCTATGTCGTTGGTGCATGAAAATCCAAAATGGTAGATAGAGAGTCAAATATTACTAGATGGGAATATTATGATGGTAGCAGCACTGGCCCTATGGGAAGTTAAAGCTTTTTCAAAGTGCATGACCACCTCATAGCCCTCAGGTAATTGGCTAACACTATTGATATATTCATCAAGGAACTCTAGATCTATGGTTGCATGGTCATCAATAGGTGAAACAGTGAATTGTATGGCTATAGCTTGATCTTTCATCAAAGATTAAGAGATGTAATAGAGATCAAACTCCACTATTTATTTCTTTCCATTGGGCTATACAACTACTCTCATAGATATTAGTTGTTATGGCTCTAAGTACATTATCTTTTCAAATGACGTTGACCTAGCTTTTGAAGAGGTAGTGTCTCCACTTCTTTAATGAGAAGACTAGTGCTAGACAATACTTCTCCACTTTAGTGTATTGGGTTTCATGGGTAACTAATGCATGGATAAGATAGTATACTCGTATTTATGCTCCATCATCAAGTTTCTAATAAAGTAGAGAGGTAATAATCATGTTGGAGATAGCAAGGTAGATGTAGAACAATTTACCCTCTTGCAGGGGATAGATTGTTGACAACTATGCCAACTCTTACTTAAGCTTTTCAAAGACCTCTTGGCATTGAGTCATCCACTCATAGTGAACCCCATTCTTAAGCAAGTGTTTCATTGGTTGTAGCTTATCTGTAAGCTTAGCAATAAACCTGCAGATAAATTATAATATGCCTTGTAATCCTTGAAGCTATTTAAGTTAGAAGGCACTAATAATTTGGATATGTCCTTAACCTTATCAGGATTGACATGTATCCCTGCTTTAGACATTAAAAAGCCAAGAATCTTACTAGTCTTGACACTGAAAACACACTTCTTAGGATTAAGTCTAAGTTCATACTTAAGACATCATTTAAGTACACAATCTAGGTCATGTGCATGGTTGTTGGACACTTTGGATTTCATAGCTATATCATCTACATAATCATTAAGCAAGCCTAGCATGTAGTCACTGAATATATAGGTCATGGCTCACTGGTAAGTTTCTCCCATGTTCTTAAGGCCAAAGGGCACCATAGTATAGCAAAAGGTACCTCAAGGTGTCATGAAGGTCATGCTAAGCTAATGTTGTGATTTATCCTAATCCGTTTATATCCCAAGAACCCATCCATAAAGGAAAATAAGGCATGTCCAACTATAGTATCAATAAGTTGATCAATACTAGGCAAAGGAAAGTCATCCTTGATGGTTATCTTATTTAGGTATCAAAAATTGATGTAAATATGAATACTCCCATTTTTCTTTGGGACTGCTACTATGTTGAACACCCATTCTGCATAGTCGATAGCCCCAATGAAACCAACGTGGTAGAGTTTTGTGATTTCATCATGGACTACTAAGGCCAAATTAGGTCTAATTTTATGCATGTTTTGCTTAATTGGTCTAATGCTAGGGTCTAGTATCATGTTATGTTATACCAGGCATGGGTCTAGGACTAACATATCTTCATATGACCAACTAAAGATCTTAATATTGCCTTGTAGGACCTTGGTGATGTCTTAAGACTATTGAGCTTCTAGTGAGGAACTTAGTTTTAGTGTTTTCTCCTTACCACTGTATGTCATGAAAGGCCTAAATACATTTTTCTTGGATGTGCATTACATTTTGATTGCTCTCCTTTGAAATTCTTTGGCTTGCATTGGTGAGATGTCTCTAGGGATTTGCAATGCCTTGTGGTGTCTCTCTTTGGAGGCTCTTATCTTAACGCAGTTGATTGCCCTTTGTTGGTTATGCATCGTGTTCTTGAAATTGTCTCTTGTACATGTGCATTCTTCATGGAGGTGCATTGCATCACTTATGCAAGCATTCTTCTTCTTAAAGATGTTGTCCATAGCATACGTGAGCACTCTCTTCTTGGAGACGCCATGCATAGTAGACACCAAAGATCTTGGAGGTTTTGTGCTTGCGGATGAGAGAGATTGTGTATACTCTTATTTATTCTAATACTAATATTTGGCCAAAAGTCAATTATCTCTAGAAGATTAATCATAATGTGTAGTTATGAAACTAGCAAATTCAAAAGATATGGAATGCCATTAGTCCTTAAAAAATTAGACATTTTTTGTCATATTTGATTCATCAAGATTTTCTTATTAGTATTCAATGCTCTCATTTGGGTGTTCATGACCCAAGATGTCATATCTGTAATATGGAAGATACATTTATCCATTATTTTTTAACTTTTCCCCTTGCTTAAAGCTCTTGGACTTAGTGTAGTAGGTATTTACATGGCTTTCAATCAAGATTGGATGAAGTTTTATTTCATAGCACTCAACTTCAAGAAATTCTACTTCATACTTGACATTACTTTCATCCACTTATTCTTTATGTCATCTAAAAGTTTCTATGTAATGTGGTTTCTCACAAAGATTCTCTCGCTAATTTTCTTCCATTATTAGTTCAAGATGATATCATTTAATAGTTGATCTTTTAGCTAAATTTCTAAATGTTTCTCTTGTTAATTTTCATTTTTTAGTAATAAGAAGCCTTTTGTAGAGAGTAAAAATCCATTTGGATGCTTTTGAATTAGGGCAATCCTTTTCCTACCCAAGAGGATAGGTTTTTTAGGATTGGTTGTAAGGATGAATCCTTGAAAAGGCATCTTCAAAACTGTTGGCCTTTGTTTTTTTGTTGTTTTTGAGTTTCTCCTCTACTTCTCTACTTTTGTACTCTAAATTTTGTATTTTTAATATATTTATATTTAAAGGTTTGACACCCATAATGAATCATGTGTATACTACATGGTTAGTTTGATCATTATACCTAGTTTTCCATGTTCCAATCTAAGCCCATGTCTTTGCTAGTAATATTACATTAAATCATCCTAGGTTTACCACCATAAGACTAGCCATAGCCACATGAAAATACCATCACTTATCAACAGAAAACTAGGAAATAAATATTACATTCATACTATAATTAATTAGTTAAAACATTTAGTTTGGTGCGATTCCTTGGAAGCTCTTATCTTAACGTAGTCGATTGCTCTTTGTTGATTGTGCATTACTTTGTGGTTACACTCCTAAAAAATGCTTTAAGTAGTGTTGCTGATTTTTCTTTTAGGATGTGCATTGTGTTGTGGTTGCATTACTTTGAGGATTTCATGTTTCACAATTAGATGTTTATCATGTTATGTACCTTTCCCCCATATCTTATGATTGGGCTAGACTCAATCATATCATTTTGCAATCTTCTATAAATTAGTTTTTGAGGGATCAATGATGCATTCATGGATTGTTGTGGGATGGTATGTTTGGATTTGGCCTAGTCATACNGTTTGACACCCATAATGAATCATGTGTATACTACATGGTTAGTTTGATCATTGTACCTATTTGTCCAGGTTCCAATCTAAGCCCATGTCTTTGCTGGTAATATTACATTAAATCATCCTAGGTTTACCACCATAAGACTAGCCATAGCCACATGAAAATACCATCACTTCTCAAGAGAAAACTAGGAAATAAATATTACATTCATATTATAATTAATTAGTTAAAACATTTAGTTTGGTGCGAGTCCTTGGAAGCTCTTATCTTAACATAGTCGATTGCTCTTTGTTGATTGTGCATCGCTTCATGGTTACACTCCTAAAAAATGCTTTAAGTAGTGGTGCCAATTTTTCTTTTAGGATGTGCATTATGTTGTGGTTGCATTACTTTGAGGATTTCATGTTTCACAATTAGATGTTTATCATGTTATGTACCTTTCCCCCATATCTTATGGTTGGGGTAGATTCAATCATATCATTTTGCAATCTTCTATAAATTAGTTTTTGAGGGATCAGTGATGCATGCATGGATTTTTGTGGGATGGTATGTTTGGATTTGGCCTAGTCATACTATATTGGGGGAAGGTGGGGGAAGAGAAGTGATGATTGCTCATAGGGATAAAGCAATATGTGGGTCCCCCCCCCTCCCCCCCCACCTATCCAGGAAATCATGGCCTCATTGTTCACGTCTATGACTCAAGAGCCTTGTTGTGAGAAGGATGCCCCTAGTGGATGGGGTGTCCAGATTGTTCAATGTTTATAGTTGAGAGAAAAGGCTCATAGAGTTGCAAACATGTTCAATGGGGTTGGTTGCACACTTCATGCTTCATAGTTGAATATTTATTGTGTTATGTGCCTTCCCCCCATATCTTATGATTGGGGTAGATTCAGTCATGTTGTCCTGCAATCTTTTATAAATTAGTTTTTGAGGGATCATTGATGAGTGCATGGATTGTTGCAAGATGGTATGTTTGGGTTTAGCCTGGTTATACTATATGGGGGGAGAGTGGTGATGATTGGTTGTAGGGATAGAGTGATACGTGGGTTCTTCCTCATCCCCCCCCCCCCCCCCCCCAAGGGATGTATTACCCTACCCATGATATTGTGGTTTTATTATTCACATCCATGATTCACAAGCCTTGTTTCAAGAAGGACATCCCTAGGGAATTGGGTGTCCATGTTGTTGGATGTTTACAGTTGAGATAAAAGGCTTGAAAAGTTGTAGACATGTTTCATGGGGTTTATTGCCTAGGAAGCCTAGATCCAAGGAAGAATGTCTATTTAGCTTGTAGTGTGACTATCTTAAATGTTTTTGTACATGTTTCAATAGCCCATTTGCAAGATGGATGCATCAAGTGGACAAGGCATCAATACTAATGGCTACGATATTGGAAAAGTCTTTTTGAAAATGATAGCGGTTGAGTATGTGGGAACGACTATGTTGATTTAATGTGGTTGAGATAGCAAAGCATCTTGATACCCCCACAGGGTAATGTTGGGTACATGCTTCTTTTACTTGAACATGGATTCAACTACTCAGTAGCACACAGGTGGTAGATGTGAGTTCACATGCACATGCTAAGGAATGAAGAGGATGTAGGTTCTCTTATCCTTCATGCATGTGCGGCTACCTCGCTCTTTAATGCTAGGGAGTTTGTTCTTCCTTAGGATGAGTCAACCTAGAAACCGATGAATAGAATGTCAAGGGTTCTCATGGAGTACATTAATTGGAAATGTGAGTGCCTCAATGCAAATGTTCATCTAGGATCCTCAAGCCATGATCTAGCACTAACCCTCAAGGCTAGAGCTAGAAATCCCCACCACCAAGGATCATGGTGCAGGTATTTGGGTTACCATTTTATGATCATATCACCTCAAAAATTACCTTTTGTGGATTCAAAGACTTATGTTGGCCCTACCCTTGGAGTAACTTGTTGAGTTTAAACATTTGCTTATCCTCAGCAGTAAATTTTCCAAGGGTTAGGAGTAGTCAGACAGATGGTAGAGGCTCATGCTTCGTAAACCCACTATTTTGGCTACACAACACTCTATTTTTAGGTTTCACAGAGGACTTTGGAGGTGTGTGGTTTCTAAATAGTAAATGTGGGTATTTGGAAGCCTAGGCATGTTTATTTATCTTGCAGTTTGATTGTTCCAAATGTTCTAGCTTTCAAGAATGTCCATTTTAGCCTAAGGTATGATGGTCATCATGGTTCATGTTCATGAATCTTGGGCTGATTCGAGAGATAGATGCCCTCACTAGTTGATAGATATAATGGATAGCAAAAGGCTCATGGAGCTGTGAACATGTTCTATGGTGTCTGTAGTTAAAAAGTGTCTAATGAGTTCGTCCATTTCTTAGGGTGAGTCAACTTGGAAACCAGATGAATAGAATGTCGAGGGTGCTCATGAAGTGCGTTAATTAAAAACGTGAGTGCCTCAATGCAAATGTTCATCTGGGATCCTCAAGCTATGGTCTAGCGCTAACTATCGAGGTTGGAGCTAGAAAGCCTAGCCATCAAGGATTATGGTGTAGGTATTTGGCTTGTCATTTCACGATCATATCACCTTAAAAGTTAGCTTTCATGGATTCAAAGGCTTATCCTGGCGCTACCCTTGGAGTAACTTGATTCAAGATGCCTCAGTTGCATCCCATATGTCTCAAGTATTTTCCAAATACCTTAGGTTGATTCTATACATCCAAACTATGCCAAAACAATGAGTCTAAGACAACTTAGCTTGACTCTAGATGTCTCCTCTGAAATTGCCAAATTTTGGACAAGATGTCACACTATCCTCCAAGATGTTTCAAATGAACATGAGACATTTTCTTATGGATTTTTAAAGATTTAAAATTTGAAATTAAGAGGGGGAAGATGAAGAGACAGCGATAAAGGTATAAATAGACCTCTTAAGCCTTCAATTGGGTTAATAGAATCTAGGGAGAGAAAGAAGAGTTAGGGAGTGAGAGGTAAGTTACAAGAAAATAGTAGAGAGATAGATACTTGACCACGTGCCTTGATCATCATCCTTGTGTAAGTGTGATTTCTTTGATTGAGTATGTATGAGGATTGGATTGAATCTCTTGTTTTTCCTTGGAAATGTGTGCTTCCTTTTTGCTATAAATTTTCCATTTACATAAGAATGAATATTTCATTTTTTTCATATTCAAATTTTCTATTTTTAACATTGAGAGAGCTTGGATTATGGAATCCAAGGAAGAGCCTCATTAGATTAATATCAAATTAGCTTAGAATTGAAGAAAATTGCATTCAAGTGGATATTTCTCATCTCAATTGCAAAGAATCACTTCAAATTCTCATGCTTAGGTGAATTCTCTCTTGCTACTTATTCCTCTCATACTAGGGTTTAAAAATTTTCCTGTTAATTCATAAGTTTGTCATATATTTCTAGAATTTGAGGATAATTGTAGAATTGGACATCCATTGGCTTACAATAGCTAGGATTTGAAGATCTTAACTCATGTCCTATAAGATTTGAGTATTCCTACTTTTATTCCTTGAGCATTCTTGAATATTTCACCTTTCCTTGTAAAATTTTATGAAATTAATCTTTTTGAACAATTTCTATCATGCCTCCAAAAAATAATATAGTTCAAGCTTTGTTAAGAAACATGAATAACATAAGAAATGATCTCAAGATCATTTTTGAGAAACTTAAAAAGATTAAAGAGAACAAAGGATATGCTGCCTTGCCAAAAGAATCTAAGTAAGGGTATAATTCATGCAATTCTTCATCAAGACTTTCTTTAAGACATTCATCAATGACATCCCTTGAAGATGATCTTCCTTTTAACAATGAAGACTTTGAAGAAGGAGAAGATCAAGGTGATGCTTTTCTTCATGCTCCTAGTGCTAAAAGAAGTCTCAAGGTTTCATGTTTTCTTAAACAGGGAAAAAGATTTCTTCTAAGCCTCAAAGGAAGCAAAGTGAAGGAAATGATCTCACTCTTGCAAAAGCTTTCAGACATGCTTCAAGAATACCACATGTTGAGGTCAACTCCTTCAAGGGCATGAAAGGAACTGAATCTTTCCTTTCTTGGGTTAAAATGATTAACACGTACTTTGAACTTGAAGATGTAGAAAATCATCAAAATATGTCATATGCTAAAACCAAATTGGAAGGCATGACACTTATATATGAGAGAAGGAAAGTCATTTTTACAAGATGAAAAATAACACTCCTATTAAGGATTGATCTTTAATGCAGTTCATGCTCAATCAAAAATTTGAGAAGACTCATCATAGATAAGAAGACATCCAAAAATTTAAATACCTAAGGTAGAATGATAAGAGTATGAAGGACTACTAGATGGATTTTTAGAAGGCTTTCTAGCTTACAACAGTTCATTTGAATGACTATGAGCAAACATCAAACTTTCAAGGGGGACTCAAAAGGGAGTATTAACAAGAGTTAAACTTTTATGAGCACCAAACATTGGATGATGATGTTGAATTGGCTTTTAAGGATAAGAAGAAACTCCAAGGCTATAATAGAGATCCTAAATCTTATAATGGCAAAGACTCCAAAGATTGTAAAGGTAAGAAAGAAGCCAAGAAAAAGAAAACTGCCAAAGGAGATACCAAGGAGAATCAATAGAAGTCTAAGGAGAGCTAAGATTCCAAGAAAGACTACTCCAACAATGGAAAAAGTCAATGTGATAGCTATGCATCCAAACATCAATGTTTCAACTATGGTGGAAATGGACACAAGCAATGGAAATGTGAAAAGCAAAATATCTCCAAATGAAAGGAACTTCAAACCTTAGAAAAGGGAGAATCCTCCAATGAAGATAATCCTCATAATCCTATAATTGAAGATATAACTAAAATTAGTTCTTGAAACATTATGGAAATTGTGAATAATAATGAGGATCCTATGGGAAAACTACTCTTAGGATTGACACTAGGTGTCTTGATAGTGGTAAATGGATACACATTTTGATTAATGGTGGTGCTATAGAAAATGTGATTTCTTAAAAGGCTATTTCTAAGATTAGCTTGAAGACATTTCCATACCCTAGGCCCTATAGAATTCATTGGCTTTCAAATAAGTGAAGAAGTGTATTTTGTCTTTCAAAATTGGTTCCTTTAAAGACAAGGTACATTATGACATTCTTCCAATTGATTCTGTTCGGAAGACCTTGGAACTTTGACAACAAGGCTTCTTTTAGTGGTGCAAGAAATGTTTGATCTATATTAATTGAATATGGAATACATGAATTAATTCCTATGAATGGATAACATTACAAGGAAAATGACCCTACAAATGCTACATTGATCTTGCTTAGTGAGAGAGACAAAGTTACGTGATAAACCATTTAAAATAGTATGCTTTAAAGTGTTGTTTCTCTAAACAACTACAAAATATACATCTACATTTATTTACCTTGCATCCCAGCAAGTCGAAAACAGAAACCCACAAATAAAACATGAACTCCTAAAATAGGTACTCAATGCCATAGAATTTACGTTAAACCACTCCAGACACATAATCAATAGTCAAATTGCATGAACACCATGCATCAACTGGATGCACCCACAAGAATTAATTCTTCAATTCTCCATGCATATTTAGTGAGACAACACCATTTACAGTAAAATATGTCAGCTAAAAGGATAGCAGCTTTCAAGTCACCCGTTGAAGGACCATTCATAATACACGTATGCCTCTTGAAATCATTCACATACCAAAAAAAATTCAAATTCAAATAATCTAACTCTTGTGCTAAACATCTAGCTAGAGTTTCAGCTTCACAAACATTGGAGAAAATAATAAGAGTAAATAAAATGTCTTCCACGATGCCCCTAAAATCACAACTACCATACACCAAATCCAACATTCAAGGAAACTTTTAAAAACTTACAAGAAATATTAAATAAATCTTTCCTCAATTAATTCTAACAATTCAGCCAAATTTTTTTGCAAAATTAACTTCAGCACCATTGGGTATGTAAGTTATTATTTGGTACCTTCATAACTCGGCCATCATTGAGAAAAGTTAAACGATCACACACGGTGCAAAAATCAGATGAGAGATCCACGCAAGAACCTTAATCCATGCATCTAGTTTTTGAGGGTTGTACAATAGAACCAAACAATGAAACCCAAAACATACATTCTAGCTATAATAGATAATACCATGTCTACAAATGACAATTGAATACTTAAATTTTGAATCTAAACAACTATTCATGCACAGGAAGCGTAACTTCTGTCGATACTCGGCACGTCTCATAGTAAAGGCTATATTCATCTCGATATTTGGGCCAAAATATCAATTTAGTGGGGACTTGCGTTATCTGCGAAATAAATAAATGCTAAATGAAAAAGAAGTCAAACTAGAGAGACAGTGAGCGTGCAAACGCCCAAGGCAGGGTTTCCCTGCCTACTGAAAACCATTGATCTTTATTATATTTTGGACCGACCCCGTAAGCGCACCCAGCGAGGTAAGATCCTTTGTCTATACACAAATTAATAACTACATCAACAAAGAAATGACTGATTTGTCCAGCGAGGTAAGAAATGACTGCTTGTAAGAGCATAGCCGAATGCATGATCCCGGACTGCAGAACGTGCACAAATGGCATCCAGCGGGAATTTCCTTGGACGATTTCTTCCTTAATATTTTAATTTTGCATAATACAAAATAACTTAAATCTAAATTCCATTGGAATTAGTAGAAGAGCATTCAACGTTCTCAACTTCTGTTGAAATTCACAGAAGAGTCGGATGAATACTTCTTCAAAATCAAAGCCAAACACGTTGAAGTACCCTAACTGTCCAGCCGTTTCGCATATCAAAATTTGGGCGTATTCACGTTGCGTGACAAGGAGGACAGAAAAAGAAGGTAAACTCCTCACTAGTACTCATATCCTGTGATACAAGTTTCCATGGAATCTTGCACTGTCAGATAAGCATGCAATGCAAAGTGCTGTTATACAAGACAACACTAAATTCTTTAATCCTAACCACACTGCTGCTACAGCATGAAACGAAATTAAATGTAAACCAAATAAGGAAGAGCAAGAACGCAAAAAGATTATGTACAATGAAAAACGGAAAACAATTTTGTATATAAGAAGGAACCGTTTTATATGTCACAAAACACACGAAAATCTTCGAGCACATAAAAAAATGAAAACATTTCAACAAAATTTACTTCCCTCGTGTTAACATTTCAACAAAATTTACTTACCTCGTGTTACGACTGAAGCTTTAAAGGTATGGAACATCATATCTATTGCATCATACCGAAATCTCACTTGAATAAACTAATCAAACGAACCAATAGCAACCCCGAAAACCAAGATGATAAGAAAAGAATTAAAAAGCTCAGTGTACATAAAACGGTGAGGAAACTAAGATATGTAAAACTCGCAGAAGAAAAAGCGCATATAAACAATACTAGGAAAGGCCAAAAGGCTAAAACGGAGGAATCTGGCAGCCCTAGGAATCCTTTAAACAATTTCTTCCGAACAGAGGAGAAAATCCTATCTAGATATAAGCCAGATCCCACTATGATCCTTAAAGGACAAAAGCCAGATCCCACTATGATCCTTAAAGGACAAGTATCGGACAAGAGAGGAAGCTGGGGCATCAATGGGTTTAGTCGAGGATACAATTGCATAACCAAAAGAAAGCCTAAAATTGCTGAAGTGCAGCAACAAAGAGCGCGCAGAGACTTACGAAAATCAGCAAAACCTGAATCACACATACAGAAGCGAATATGTAGACTGGAAAGAGTTTTGAAAAAAAGAAGACAAAAGAAAAATGATAAGAGAATGAAATAAAATGATGATTACCTGAAGAGAGTAAGGATCCCATGCTGCAGAAAAATAGTACCGATTTGGAGACAAAAAAAAAGATTCAGCGACCGAGAAGCAATCACAGATGGAAATAAATGGGCAACGCATTTTTGTTGCAAAAATAATGCCGTTATGGAGTTGACGGTTTGCATGATCATTATTTTTTTCGGAATCTTTTTTGCTAATAGAATTGGCTAATTCTCAAATGGTTGAGAAAAATGAATGAGAAATGGTTGGATCATAAAGTTTTTATGCATCATCAGTGTAATATTTTTATCACTTAGGAATGAAAAGTGGATTTTGATCCTATTCTTTTAATTACTATGAAATTCTGTGTTGAATTGAATTAAAAAATCTCTCTTATTTTTCAATATGTTAAAAGTGAAATTGTTAGCAGCATTGGCACAATCATAAAGATAGAGTCAAAAACATTACTAGATGTGTGTAGAGTAGATGTAATTTTGTAGAGATTAATTTACAGTAAAGTAAAATAGAATTAAAACTCAAACATGTTAATCAATGTTTTTCTAAGAAAACTACATACTATAATTTCCAAGATGTTGTAACTATTGTCATTGTGAAGGTCAAGTTATTGAAATCTATCTTATTTCTAACAAAAAAGTTGTTTTTGAGGAAAAAAACAAAAAAGCAAACAATGCTAGTTTTCAACAAGCACATATGAAATCTTCTTCAACAAGTTCTCAACCTTTTACTAATTCTTTTAATTTTAAAGATGATAATAAACTCTTAATATTTAAAGAGAATTTATTTTTAGAAAAAAAAGGAAAATTTTAGTGAGGACCAATAATAGAAATATTGATGCAAATAAATTTCACTTAGTTTAACACAAAACAAAAAGGCCTACAAATATTGCTTTTAATTTAAATACCTCAGATATTTCATTCTCTTTCAACTTCTAGTATTGTTACAAATGTCTTTTTATCACGTAATGATTTTTTACTTATTAGTGACATGGATTGTAACACAAATGCTAAGTTTGAAAAATCAAGGATGAGGGCTTTCTCCCCCACATCTCAATGTTAGTTTTATTGTAGAATGTTTGAAGCCTTTTTGATAAGTCCCAAGCAAAAATTGTTGAAGAGTATTTTTTAAATTGACATTTGTCTCTAGATTTCTTTTCCTGCAAGAAATTAAGATTTCAATGTATGATATTAGTTTTGTTGGTAAATTCCTTTTAAAAAATTGCATTATTTTTTCTGCTACTCCTGAAGTTAATAAAGGAGATATTGTTATTCTTGTTAATAAAATTGGATTGAAAAAGTTTTGAATTCTGGTTTTGATAACATTTTTTTGGAAAAAATATAATGAATTTGTATTCCCAAAAAATTGCTATACATCCGTACAGCGTAGGCCAGAGCAGCTGGCCCCA
>MNCI01021501.1:537805-613677 GCA_015680685.1 Gnetum montanum
CCCTCCCGAATTCTAACAACAAGTAGAATTAATAAATGTTTTTCATTTTCTTTAATTTTACAATTTTTTGTTTTCTAGGTTTACATCTTTTAATTTATTGTTTTACCTTTTTATTATTTCATATTTTTATGAGTAATCTCTTCTATGAATAAAACACTCATGTGACCCATTGGTTGAGGTGTTGTTTTATGCTATCAAGTCTCGGGTGATTAATTATTTGGATAGTGAGCCCATCACATGCACCCATCCATTCTATTAATAAGAGGTTCTACTCTGGGTAAGATGATATTCTTGACACCATTGAAAATTAATGTAATTTTGTGTTCATTATGCCTAGAGTGAAGAAGGATGGACCAAGAAGGAATGGCCAAGGTGTGACATCAAGGGGACTTGTAGATTCTCTTTGGTGACATCTGTAGGAGTTACCATGCAACTTGGTTATACTAAGATCCTTGTAGATCAAATGAAAAATGGGAGTAAGAGTAATCAAAAGGCACACGAGCAAGGAAATTCCAATGCTGTTCAAGGGGGTCCCATTGGAAAGACATGCACCCATGCCTAAAGGTAGGCAGCTTCTCTAGATTAAGTATTCAAGAAAAAAAAAGAGAAGAAAAAAAAGAGTGTCACAAAGCAAAATCACTCCTCCCTTGANTATTCAAGAAAAAAAAAAGAGAAGAAAAAAAAGAGTGTCACAAAGCAAAATCACTCCTCCCTTGAACAAAATTCCAAGTGATCATATGCCTTGCTATCATAACGCTCTTATGGTTGTCCATCATGGGATGAAACAATGCAATGTCACTGATTAGAGGAATGGACTTGGTCTTGATTTTGGAGTGACAAGCGAATGACACATTAATCACATCCTACACTCAAGATTCATTATGCCTGGGGGTAGTTACCTCATGTCCCAATCTCTGTAGTCCCTTCTACAATTTGCCTCATCTCGTTGCTCATGTAATTTTGACTTGTGTCTTGTATAACATTAAATTCACCTCTCATCATGGTGATATTTACATGTGTGCGTTTTGTGAGATTGGTGTTGATTTCACTTAACCCTTCTAGTTCCCACAGACTTTTTATGGTGTGGTTATGCAAGGGCATTATAAGTAGGAACCTCCTTTGGGGAGGACCCACTTGTGTAACCCATGTGATTTCACTTATAACACATCTACGTCACATCATTCACTACCCTCTAAGTATTACCAAGATTTT
This sequence comes from Gnetum montanum, assembly GCA_015680685.1. Lineage (NCBI taxonomy): Eukaryota > Viridiplantae > Streptophyta > Gnetopsida > Gnetales > Gnetaceae > Gnetum > Gnetum montanum. Next base: position 539,018 of record MNCI01021501.1, read on the forward strand.
TTTTTCTTTTCCTTATTATCCTTCCAATTCAAATGTTCCTATGAGCTAACAAATATCCTTTTCCCCCCTACTTTTTATGATTTTCATTGATAGATTTTACATCATTCCAATCTTTGTGCCTTCCAAATTAGTTGTATTACCTTGGACCCCTTTACATTAATCTATATGTCCTTATTTTATACTTTAGATTTTCAAAAATTTTAAAAAATCTGGTAACTTTTTCAAGTGCCCTATTTTTGGTAGGACGTGATATCGGGTACGCGATATCGCATTCGACGTGATATCAGGTCCCTGCTGGTGGGTACCAATATTGTGTCCTTAAAATATATAAATATATGGACCCCCCGTGCCTATCACCATCATTTGCAATTGTTCACGTGGGGGAATTTTTTCAAATTTCTTTCTACGACTTGCGTTTGCGCATCTCTTACTTCGATAACCATAACTCGCTCGCTGGTGCTCTAATTTTCATTCCGTCTAAACCTACTTGAACCCAAAGTGTTTAGCTTAGTTGTGTGGGAGGGGTACACACCAAATTGAGCATAATTTTTGTTGAAATTCATCATTTCCCAAAGAACACTATCAAGGGTAATTAGTTATAAAAATAATAATAAACATGTGCCAAAAACAATTTCATCTCCTTACCTATACTGGGAAATTAAAACTCTAAAACCACCTAAGCAAAGTAGACCAATATTAAAATATTTTGGGGGCATTTCCATAAAAACTCTTAACTTTAAAATCACATGGACCACCTCAAAGGGTTCCCATGTTGGCCTATCCTCTCTGAAAGTGGTGCCTGGTACTTAGGAGAAACATATCAATTCTGGCACAATAAAGAAAAAGGCACTATAGTTAACATTTGTGGTGTATCTGTTGATTTCTCCATCCAAGCCATTTCAGAAGTATTAAACCTTCCACATACAAGGCCAAAGGTTGCTCATCTGTCCACTCACTCTGATGCTAATGTGAGAAAGGTTTGGTTAGATAGGACGTACAGTAAAGAAGATAAGACCTATGGAGAGTTGACGTTGGAAGAGAAAGTATACTTTAAAATTGGAACTTATCATACCTTCCCCACAAAAGGGTTGAATAGAATTTCAACATATGTGGTAAGAGGATGTGCAATACTAATGGGAAAGGTTAACGCTAACCTGCCTCATCTACATTTCATGGAGATCCTAAGGCGGTTCGAAGAACGTAGATAAGGAAGTTTGCATTGCCCTTTCCTTGTGTCATTAAGAACCTATGCAAGCATGTTGGTATTTGGGGATACACCAATGACGTCCTCAAGGAATCCCAAAATGCTTCATATGCTAAATTGCTAAAGCCACCAGCTGTAAGAGAAATTACCAGTGAAACGCTGCGACCAGGACAAGAGCAAGAACAGACAGTGAGGCCCACTACAACTTAACTTGTAGGGCCTATACAACCTCCAAGCATGGGACCCAGTCAGCAGTAAGAAGCAAGGCCCAGCACGAGCTAGTGAGACCAACTACCACCACCATCGTAGGACTATCGACCATCAATGAGCCATCTCAAGGCCATCGCTAAGACAGTCAATTGGGGAAGTCATGATGATGCAAATCTCTTCCGCGTCATCGATGATACCATATGATCCAATGTCTCTATAAATCATGCAGGGGGCGAGGTGTCCATTCAAACAAGAGGAGAGGAGAGTTATTGGTAGAAATAGATATCATGAAACACTACATCCTTTCAGGTGCAACTAGAGACTAGTGAAGGAGCCATAGTGGTGGTCATGTAGAACTAGGATGCAGCAAGAGCCACAAAGGTGGTTACAAATCACATCAAGGAATCTTTTAACATTCCCGTTGTGCCACCAGCAGATTTCACAGGAGCACGGGATGCTTAAACTTTGGCTGGTCCCTCAATGACTCCTGTGGAGCATGAGGATGTGCTTGATCGACTGCTGCAAATAGCACAAGTGATGAAATCTTTGTTTGACATCTCACAAGATGTTACAGTAGTACAATCAGACCTCATCTCCACCAAGGGAAATATGGTCATGATAGAGATGAGGGCTGAGCATGTAGAAGTAGAAGTGGCAAGACTACAAGAAAGGCTCGTAATCCTATAAGCAGCACAGTAGGATCCCTCTCAATTCGTTCCTATGGACCAGCTGGACACCTTCAAGACAGACCAACTTAACAAATTGATGGTAGAAAATAAAAAGGTGGTAGAGGAAAAAGAGAAGGCTGATTGGAATGCCTCCATGGCACAAGCGCGAACTTATGCACATGCCAAGGCACTTAAGGCCTTACAAGAAGAAAACAAATAGCTTGTTGTGGATAATATTTGGTTGACCTCTATGGAGAAACAAAAGAATGTTCTCGAAGAACATTTTTAGTGGCTACAAGAACAACTAATCAGGGTCAACTAGGACATGAATCACTTGGCTAGAGAAAATCAAACCCTCTCAATGGAGGTGGTATGCACCATCTGTCAGAAGACAGCTATCGAAATAAGCGCATGGAAGAATGAGGTAAAGTGGAATGAAAAGTTAAAAGAGAACTTCCGAGACCAGGTGGGAATGTACAAACAAATCATCGAAAAGGAGATCCATATGGCCAAGACCCACATCAATGCTTTCAGTGCACCACACACTGATTGGCAGGCCATATTGGACACATATGTATTTTCCCACTAGGTGAAACTTAAGAGCTGGGACCTGCAAATTCAAGATCTTACAAAATACATGGAGTTGGCAAATCTAAGATATGCCAATCTAGCCATGTTCATAGTAGGGAACCTGAGGATAGAGCTCAAGAAGCAAGTAGCTATCACCTATGCCAAGTATGAAGTAGAATCTGCAGAACACAAGAAGATGTTACAGAGGTTGGAAGTTGCAAATTCTAAATTGGATGTGGTTAAAGCAATCTACTAGGGACAAAAAGATGTCACAACAAAATTGACTCGAAGGCTTATAGATTTTTAGGAGTATAGAGACAGAGCCAGAGCCTACGAGGAGGAATGACAGTTGTTTGTGGCCTAGTACGTCAAAGCCAACACAATGTTTCTGCAACTACTGTGCCCATGGGAGGTGTCGACTCCGTCAAACATTGGAGCATTAGCATGGACAACACAAGATCCTTGAACTGAAGAGGAGAAACTCCAAGCACTACTTCAACGTCATCACCTTGCAAAACCTAGAGTGTAGGACAAGGGAAAGAAACCCATGGAGGAGCCACTACCACCAAGAACCACATGAGTTCTACCCAATTTTATAATTATAGAAATTTTTCATTTTTTCATGTTGTGTCCAACTTTGTTCTATTGAGTTCTCCACTATGGCATGAATAGCTTCCCTGTTAGTCAATAATCCCATACCTATCCACTATGTAATCAATGGGACTTGTTCTCATTTTGACTTGAGGACAAGTTTTCATTCAATTGTGGGGATATGATGAATCATGATTCATTAGGTTGCGATATCGGGTACGTGATATCGAATACGCGATATTGGGTACACGATATCGCATCCAGTAATGATATCAGATATGCCTATAAGTACACATGAAGGCACATAGAAATGCACTCCTTTTGTCAGTTAGAAATTAGTTTAAGAGTAGGATATTTTTGTCATTTTTTCCTCTCAACTCCCTCCCCCAATGCATGCTCACAGTGTAATGTTTGTAATTGTACGGCATCCTTTATTTGAGTGTGAAGTACTTGGACATGCACATGACTAGAAATAAAGATTAAGATTACTTCATCATTGCAAAAATCACTTAGTTTAATTATTTAATTGTTATTGTTATTTATTGCTTTCGTAGTTAATATCTCTTCACCCTAAACTCCTTAAACGTGGAATGAGTATGACTTAATCACGAGCATTTAAGTGTGACTACTTGGTAACCTAGTAGCATACCTAGGATCTGCACTTGGTAATCCCAGTGGCAGTTGTGCATGATGTCCAAGATATGTATGGATGATTAAGGAACAAATGCTCATCGCACTTAGATTCTCTCTCCCTTTCCTCTTAGCTTAGTTAAAGATATTTTCCCTTGCCTTCAGGAGTAGCATTAGTTAGAAACATATCATACACCTCACTTTGGACTAAATCATATGTGACAAAGAAAATACTAGTCCATGTGGGAAGACAACGAACTGTGATCAACGACTAACTATCTAGATACCATAACTAGCCCGTCTGTGGAGTTTGACCAGATCGTGTGTGAAACGCTTGTATTCGTATGGTTGAGTGTAGGGGTACCTCACCACTCACCACTTGGTAACCTAGCAATGTTGAACATTTAGTAGCCTAGCAGTGCTATATGTATTCAAAAAAGTGGGATAGTTACTTGTGTTAGGCTAGATAGACAATAGACATTAGTTTTCAATCTACTCTACCCTTATTCTTGTTGTAGGTGATTACATCTATAAAATATAAAATGAAAAAAATTCATATACCTCAATTACACTTAAACCATACCCTTGATCCTCACAAATGTATTTGAGAAGATAACAAATGTTCTCAACATCATTTCACTTCCTAAAGAAACTAGTATATGAGATAACTATAGGTCCATGGAATTCAACTGGATCATGTGTAATGCCTTACTGATTTGTATGGTTGGGCATAAGGGTACCTTGCCACTCATCATTAGTGTCATTGCCAAGGATCTTTTTCTTGTTTTGTGTGCTATCTAGGATCTAGTAAAAGTATTTAAATCATTGGAATGAACCTGAGAGTCATATCTTGTTTTACAATTGCTACATCAAATTCTTAGAGCACATTGTGATTTTTATTTCACTAATCAACAATGTCTTCTTCTCACAGGAGCGCTTCTACATCCAAGCCTGATAACACTCATCCATCAAAGCCTCAATATTATCGAATTACATGTACTCATCTTGATGAGTATGTGCCAAACTTCACCTTCATCTTACACTAGGATGAGCAGCTGCAATGGCATGACATGGAGGGCAACATTGTGTTTCCACTTAATCATGTTGTTCCTGAAATGCTCTATCAAATGCTTGCATGATGTGGTCTTCAAGACTACAATGGGGAATATATCATGGAAGATGTCAACATTAGGGATTATCATCCCACTGAAGCACAATGCATACAAGATCAGCAACTAGAGCAGCACTATGAACTTTCGAAAGGAAAAGGACTTAATTATTTTCCATTCCTATTGTACCAACAAGCTAGTGGGGAACCCTTCTCTAGGGATCATCCACTCAATGATGCTCCTCTCTTTAACTTCAATGATGAGGGTCAAAACTAGAATTTTCATTCCACAGTTCACAATACTGATTCTAGTAACAAGGGATCCAATGAAAAAGCAAGATCTAGACAGGCAAGTCCAGATAGGGATGTAGGTAAGAAGAAATATTGTTACTATGGTTGTAATCAATGAAGAGGTAGTAATAGGTATTGTGATGGTGTTGGCTCTCCTTCCTCTTTCCCTTCATCATCTTCTTCTTCTTCTGGCTTCGACTATGATCGTAGAAGGAGAGATCATGATGGAGGTGATCAAAATGAGTGCAATGACCGATGGGACCACAATAATCAAGGGGACCATCGAGATAGGAAAGATCAAGGATGCAAACCTTCAAAAGAAGCACATCACTATGAATGAAGGGGTAGTAGAGGGCATCATAGGCACCATGATCAAGGTCTCAATAAGCCTCTATTTGCTATCTAAAGTATGCTTAACATTATAGAGCAATTAGAATTCCAACAAGGTATGTGAAAGACAGTTGGATCAAATAGTTAGATGAATAATATTCCTTGATTTGAAGGAGGATATGACTTTGATCCATAGAATTATCTTCAAGCTTTTCAAGATACATGTGCCTTGCAAAACATAGAGAATGAATGACAAAAACTGAAGTTGTTTTCAAGGACACTCATCAAAGAAGTAGAGAACTGGTATGGGTCCTTAGAACTAGAATCTATCAGACGATGGAGTACCATGCTTGAAATGTTCAATGATAAGTATCAAATGTACTCTTGGGTGTCCAACTTAAGGAAGCAAATTCAAGGGTGGAAACAAGGACCACACAAACCCTTGGATGCTGCAATTGGCTGATACTATGCTTTGATGCACAAGTGCCATGTCCATGGTTTTTCTCAATTGGCTTAACTCCACCACATTGTAGATAGGCTTTGTAATNGCAAGTGCCATGTCCATGGTTTTTCTCAATTGGCCTAACTCCACCACATTGTAGATAGGCTTTGTAATGAAACAAGGAAAATCCTTGGTGTTTATGCCTAAGGGTGTTTATCAGAACTAACTACCTATTAGGTATAAAGGTTAATAGAGTAGGTTGCCAAAGAGGAGGATGAACTCAGAAAAAGAGAAAGTGCAAAGGAGTACAACCATGATCCTTCCCTTCACAAGTGGGAGGTTCGATTTTGTGAGAGTGAGGATGAATCTATATTTGATGAGGGGATACATAAAAAAGCCTTTTCACTTCAACAATTCCAATTTGAACTTACGGCCAAGGTTGATTAGTTAAGAGACTCCATGGATAGCATATTTCAAGTTATCCTCAAAATTGTTGAAGACTCTTGAAAACAAGGTAGTGATTGTGAGCACAGGAGGCCCAAAGAAGCTAAACGTGCATATTACAAAGGTGAGTGAGAAATTTTTGTAATAGAAGAGGTTGCAGATAGTGAATTAGATGATGATCGTGGATGTGATGTCTGCTAGTATGAACATCCCAAGGGATGTTTCCCCATTATGTCACATCTTCAAGAGTCTAGGGTGTATGCCTTACATCCACAACTTACACAAAGGCAAACATCCAAGAGGTTGCCTTATCCTCAAGGTAATCTTAGGTAATTCCACTAGCAAAAATTGTATTATCTAAGCAAAGCTCCACCATAATTGTATGAAAAATACCAACAATGGAAGTAACAAAAATCATGGGCACTTGCATCGCCAAGGGAACAATACCCTTATTGGTAGCCTAATCCATATGGTTATCATTTTAGCAACCCATGTCTCCATGTGACTCTTCCAATCACCTTTCTCAATTACAACCTTACTACCACCCCTCTTATTATTATCTAACTCCTTCTTTGCATGAAAGAAGGGATGTTGCATACACTCCTCCTCCAGTTGCACAACTACGACTTACTCCACCAATGCAAGGTGAACTACCTACTCAACTGAAATAATGCAATGCTATGAGGGCTATTAATTTGCAACCCAATCATCAATCAGAGGGATCAAATGCTCGATCAAAGAAAAGACCTTCTTAATTTAGGTTTTGGTGTTAATCTAATTTCTCATGAGATGTACACTGCCTAGAGCCTACCCCCTCTTAAGAAGAGCAATATTAGATTGAAATTGGTAGACCAGTCCATCACTGTTTCATTGGGACTAGTAGAAAACATTGTGATCACTATTTGTGGATGGTCTTATCCTATCAACTTCCTAGTAATCAAAGTGGAGAACTGCAAAGGGGACTTTCCAATCATCTTGGGAAGAGCATGGCTGAGCACTATAGATGCAAGAATGGAAATCAAAGATCTTTCCCTAGAAATCTCTAAAGAAAATTCATTTGGAAATATTGAGAAGAAGAGAGTTCCATGCCTCACATGCAGTGATACTGGGTGCAATTGTGTGCAAAAATTTTGGATCATCAAGCAAGCATCCATCTCTGCATGTAAGCAGTGTGCACCAAAAGTAAAATTTCAAAGGTGTCTATACATAGCAGCCAAAAAACAAGAGGGCACCCAGTGGCTGACCTCTAATTCAAAAAGAAACACACTTTGCATGGAACCAGTTAAGAGCCTGACATGTGAATATGTCACAAGAATGGATGAACTAGAGCAAGTTCATCATCAACTCTCTAATGATACAAATGATGATACCTATTGGGGAGAGTTGGAAATTCCTGAGAACTTCAACCAACAGCCCCTTGAACTGAAAACACTACCGACTGGAATGAAATATGTATTTTTGAAAAATAAGAAGCTAGTTATAATCAATTCAAGACTTGCTCTAGAACAAAAAGAGATGCTATTGAAGGTAGTTCAAAGATGGTTAATAGCTTTTACATGGTTATATCTTGATTTCATAGGGATTGATCTTAGGGTATGCCAACGTGGCATTTACACTGACCCATCCATGAAGCCAAAATGATAGCCATAGAGGTGGTTGAAGCCCAAATTGAAGTAAATCATCAAGGAGGAAATTAAACAACCCCTTAAGGCAAGGTTCATCTATTCCATTGTAGATAGCAATTTGATTAGTCCACTTGTAATTGTACCAAAGAAAGATGGTAAGTGGTGAGTTTGCATCAATTTCAGGTTGCTGAATATGGCAAAATTCAAGGATCACTTTCCATTGCCATTTTTTGACCAAGTGCCTGATTAGGGCATTGCTACTATGGATTCCTAGATGGTTATAATGGCTATAACCAAATTTAAATTACACCATAAGACTAGGAAATATAACATTCATGAGTCCTTAGGGGACTTTTTCATATCGTAAGATGTCATTTGGTCTATGCAATGCCCCTACCACATTTCAACGTCTAGTCTTGAGCATCTTTCAATAGCAGATCGGTAGTGGTATAGAAGTCTTCATGGATGACTTCTCCACCTATAGAGCTACATTTAAGCATGCCTTGGACCACCTTGAGAAAGTGTTGAAACAATGTTTTGAAACTAACTTATAGCTCAATTGGCAAAAAAAGTCACCTCATGGTCTAGGAGGGCATTATATTGGGGCACAAAATATCGCAAGTAGGAATTGAGGTGGACCCTAAAAAAATAAGAGTCATCCAAGGAATAACATGCTAGCTAGAAATAGTTAAATATGTTCAATCATTCCTTAGACACACTAGCTACTATCGGTGTTTCATAGAGAATTTCTCTAAGATCGCAAAACCGTTGGATGAGCTAACAAAGAAAGATGCTTCCTTAATAATGGGCACATACAATCATTTGGCCCTATGGACTACGTGGATGATAAAGTGACTGAGGAGGATTTCATCAATGAGGAGCCTATATAGGATGCTTTTCAACATCCTCCTTCAATGGATGTTCTTGTACCTTCTCCAATGGATGGCTTAGCTCCTCTAGCTTGAGCATTTTGTTCCCTTCTTTTTCTATCCCTTCTCTTCTTTCTTTTATACTCATGATACATTACACTATGTGTTTATCTTATGAATTGTCTTATATATTATGTTATCCATTAATTCATGTGCATTCTTCTACTTTCTTTTATTAGGATGATAAATAACTAGTTGAGGGCTATGTTAGGACGTGACTTAAGGCCCCTTTTGATTTGGTATCTTAGTTGTTTTGATTAGGGATAGGTAGTTATGACCTCATGTGAGATGTAATTACTTGTAGTTCATAGTAACAAGGATAGAAGTTAGACCTTAGATCATGAAAATGATCCTTGAATTCTAGAAGAAAGAGTATTCATCCTACAAAAGGAAGTTTAGAATAACGAATGGAGATGAAACAAGTGAAGTTAGTTGGAAATAGATATTGGACATCACATGGAGGTTGGATTCAATTTGGAAATAGACCACAAGCTTATGTCACTTGTAGTAGCTCACAGTCCATAGAATTTCTACTAGTTATGACACATAGCTTACTATAGTTTATTTTAAAATAGAATCAACAATTCATCAATGTGAGTCCCTATGACACACAACTCTATCATTGCTAGAGACAAAAATAGAGCTACAAAGGCATGTGACATGGAACCCATGGTAGTCCTCTAGGCCTAAATGATCATTAGGCTATTAGGATTTAATTATTTGATCATTGGAAATGGCCCATGGAGACTTCTGGTCACAATCGCTAAAAGTGGTCAATTAGCTTCATGGTTCTTCATCAAGCTATGGGATGCAACCATGTGCAGTTCACATTCTAGCTCATAGTCATTAGTTGAAAGTTATTCTAACCATCAACCAAAGCCATTTTAGCATCAAATCAAAGTAGAATTATAAGGCTTTTATCAAAATAAGAAAAGAGAAAGAAGAGGAGATATATAGAAGAGATATAGAGATTTAGAGTGAATTGGAATTGTTCTATTGAGTTGTATTTTATTTATGTCAAAGATTCTTGAGTAATAAGATAGTCATTTTTATTTTTTAATAGTAAATTCTTGTTGTGCCTTCTTCACCATAATTTTGGTAATTAACCCCACGTAACCCACAGTCCTCCATTCAATTAACTTCCACAATTCTACAATGTAGTAACATAAGGAATATGCAACATGGGATGAGAGTTGGATCATAGAATTGGTAAAGTTAATTTTTTTAGCAAGGAGTTGTGTCTCATCTAAGGTTATCTTTGTGGTAATTAGAGACTCATTTTCCATCAACACTATCCTAGATAGACCTTAGTTATCTTACCATAAAGCTATTTCCTCCCTTCTGTATCAGAAATTCCATTTTCCATGTAAGAATAGGAAAGTAGTCATACATGAAAATTAATTTATTCTATTTCTTATTTGGATCTTTTAGAAGAAATAAAACTAGTATACCAACTTGTTATGATAGGCCAAATGTCATTATCAAATAAAATTGATGAGTCCACCATTAGTATCCCATGATCCTCTAACTCTTTTGAATTCATAGAACTAGGTTTTAGTGAACTTGATATCATAGAATCTATTAAAATTTTTAAAGATCCTATCCATTTCCAAGCTAAGAAAACCATTGTCAATGTGTTTCCTACTTGAGAATCATGTCATCTTTATCTTATTATTTTCCTTCTTTTATTTCATTATTCTAGATTTTATTTTAATTAGTTGCTCCTTTTATTTTACTTTATGATCATTTGAATTATATTATTTCCTTTCATCTAATTTTTCATGTCATCTTGTTTCATGCCTCATTTGATGACATCTAAAATCATAAAAAATCAAAAACATGAAAATAAATAAAACAAAAATCCCCATAAAAACATAAAACTAGAAACATAAATGTACAAAAACTAAAAGATCATAAACATAGAAAATTGTAAAAAAAAAAATACTAATACAACACTCTTTCTTAAATCCACTATGCTTTTCCATGTCTATGATTTAACTAGTCTTGAAGCTAAAATTTTTATTTTCTTGCTTACATCAATGTTATGAGAAAAACAACAAAAAATAGCCTAAATTTCTCCATGCTATAATCCTCCTCTTGATCATCGATAGGAGAAATCTATTCCACTAGTACTCCTTTGTCCCCTCCCCCACAAGTGTTACTTTTTTAGCTCTTATGGTCCCTATCTCTCCTTTCTATTTTTTTATATCCTTCATTTATTATTATTTCCTAATATGTATGAGAAATTTATTTCTTAATCAATCTTAATTCTAACCAACATCATCATGCTTATTCTCAAGCCATTGTCAATGTAGCCACCATCATTTTGAGCATTACATCTATGCCCAGCTAGGGGCATTCTAGCTAGGGATGTATTATTATCTACAATCAACATTCAAAATTATCAAGAATCTATGTGACATCACCATGATAAGCATGTTTGACTTACAAAGATCAAAGAAGAAGATCTTGTCTTGCAACATTTTCAAAATGTCTAGACTTCTAAGTTCTCTCCAAATTGGCAGATCCCTTCATCATTACTAAAAATCTTGATAAAAAAGCATATTATCCAACTAATTTAGATGGGAATCAATATACAAATCCTGTCAACCAAGTGTATCTCAAAAAGTATTAAATCTAATAAAATCAATGATAAGTGGGTTTGCTCTAATTCTTTTCTTATGTTACCTATGTTTAATTGCTTTATTTTTTATTTCCTCCCTATCTTTCTTTTTATCATTTTCTTTCTCTTCTCTTTATTTTCTACCATCATTCTTCTATAGCTTCCCAATACAATTTCATGTATCTTCCAAAGTTTCTACTTGTCTCATTCTACTAAAATTTCTTTCCATTACTACACTATGGTAAGGATATTTATAATTAATCTATTCCATGCAAAGATCCATGAGTAATTTGTCATTTTTATTTCATGTGAGGACATGTTAAGCTTGAGTGGAATAGTGAGAAAATTTATCAATTTGTCAAGTTATTAGCTATCTATATCATAAAAGTGTGAGATATAGTTATATTGCACTTCTATTGCATAGCACCTTAACTTGGTGTATAGGAGATATCCCTAAATTCTCTCCCTGGTTTATCATTTTTTCAACTTTATAACTTTATATTTCATCTCTCCTTTCTTATGTTTCTTTATTTCTCTTGTAACTCTCCTTCTTTTCTATGTCCCTTTATCTCATTAACACATTAGTGAGGATTAAGTAATTTTGTTCTACTCCAATGAGGGTGTGTTAGTGGGACAAGATATGAACATAATCAATGCTTCCTTTCTATGACATACCACAATTCTTATGATTGATGTATTAATGATATCCTAACATTATCTCTTCATCTTACTTCTTTCTTTCTCCTTTCTTTCATAGGTACATCATCAAATCATCATTCATGCTCTTCTTAATTGATCCTTCTTCAACATTTCAACATCCATTAAAAGAGGACTAACCCCACTTTTTTGATACTGTGACAACCATGACAAGTGTGATTTCGACATTATCATGTCATGTTTGAACATTAAAATGCCCCTCAAATCATCATCACCAATAGTATTATAGGCTTCTATAATCTCTTGACCATGATCTCTAATCATCCCCAACATTACAAACATTAGTCTTAGCCCCTTTGATAACTTTGGAGGCTTAATATGAGGTGTTTTACCTAAGTGACAACTAGCTAACATTAGTGTTAGCGTTACCTGCACATAAACCCACAAAATCATCATCTTTAGCATCATTTCAGACTCAAAAAGCTTCTAATGTTCAAATCTAATCATCTTCATAATGATAAACATCACTTCCAACATCTACAACAATTCTAGGAGGTTGGAGTAAGCATCAATGCCAATGTCCAACATCACTGATAGAAAGATACTGTAAAACACCATGACCAATTCTATTTTGAGCTTCTACAAGCTTCTATTAGTTTATCCTAACAATGGCCCAAAGGAAAAACATTAAATTTGGCAATTTTGATAATATTGGAGGTCCAAAATGACAAGTTTTACCTAAGTGATGCTCAATGACACTAACATAGCATTAACCTTACCTACACTTCTTGCCTTAAAAGTAGATATTTTGACCCTAATTCTGCCTTTCTTAGACTTCTAGCAACTAGTCCACATCATCTCCAAGGTAACAAAATGAATTTTCGTAATCCTAGAGATCTTGAAAAGCTAAAAACTAACATGTCATCATTGCATCATAACCCAAAAACTTTCCTTTTGAACCTAGTTTTACATTTGTTGAACATCCCATGATTAGTTTGCATCATCCTTCAGGAAACAAGCATTATTTTTTATGATTCTAGAGACCCTAGAAATCACATAGTAGCTTATTTCAACTCCATGACATTTAGTAGTGACACAATGCCAATGTTACTTGCTAGTTCCACTTGTACATTGTTATGGAATAACTTAACTTTAGATGATATATTTGATCCCATATGATCCTTGATATTCATTTGACATCATTTTAATAATGTTAAGTATTAATTCAAATATTGATAGTGATTCCTACAATCCCATATTGATCATTTAGAGTGCAAAGTATCAACTTCTATTAATTGAGTGTCAAAGTTACTACGACACATGCCCACATCATCAATGTCACTTATACATGGTATTTGCTTCAAGTTGCTAAAATGGATTTTGAGTTAATTAAACTAAAATCTGGGTGTTTTTAGGAAATTTTAATCCTATAAATAGTAGGTTATAGCATCAATATAAGGCTAATTTATTAAAATTTAAGAGAAATTTTTTGAGTTTTGAGAGATCATGAGCATTAACATCTACATCAACTATGTCATGTGTACGCTCCATAACCATTACAACATCATTTGTTATTTATAAGCTCAATCTTAACACTAATATCATTGGTAGCCCATGTGAGCATACTAATGCTAATATCAATGTCACCACCCTAGTGTTAGCATTACATATTTACTTGTAGGATAATTACTATGTCATGTGTATGCTCCATAACCATTACAACATCATTTGTTATTTATAAGCTCAATATTAACACTAATATCATTGGTAACACATGTGAGCATACTAATGCTAATATCCATGTCACCACCCTAGTGTTAGCATTACATATTTACTTGTATGATAACACCTAGCAACAACCCTATTTGATCCTCAAATTAATTCCAAATAGCATCAAGAGACATCTCATTCATTTGTAAACCCATAAGAGATCAAATTCCACCATTCAAGACTTCTTTTTACTCATCAATCGAGTACAAGTTATTGATTTAAATTTACTATTTGTATCTCATTCGATGGTTCTTGGCCTTCCCTATGAGGTAAACTTAGTTTATTTAATAAAGCACTTTTTGTTCTAGGAAGGGAAAAATGAAACCCTTTTCTAGATATTTGGTTTATCATCTATCTTTTATTTTATATTTCATATATTTTTTAGATATACTCTCTTATTAATATCACTCCTGTTTCATTAGATTAGTTATTAAACTCATCATAATCAATCTATACTCCTATTGATTTTAATCCTGGTCAATAGGCTAGGCTCATATTCAATTGAAGGTTTGTGTCCCTTCATTTCATAACTATTAATTTATCAAGGATTTTATCATTTCAAAGACCATTTATAATCATGTATCGTACACTCAAACATGTGATTCATAGAGGTATCCTTATAGATTTATAAGAAAATGTTTTTGCAAGAACACATTGAAGGAAAGAGGATTTTGATGGTTAAATTTGTTTGAATGATAATCTTTATCCTTCTTTTCAAATTGTGATGTCAACAAAATGGAAGTTCTCTTTCCATTAGTAGCTTCATTGCATGTCTCCATGAAAAAAATCCTTGCATAGTTGGACTTCAGTGGGCTAATAGGGCCTAGACATCTCATTAGCTATGTCGTAGTCATGAGCAGCTACTTTAAGTCCAACCTTTATTAACACTACCATGAGCATTAATAATATTGAGTGATTAAGGATAAAAGTAAAGTCTAGATAGTAGGGAACTAGATGTTGATAGTCAATTTTGACCATATATGGCACATCATCTCTATTTTGGTCATTTTATCACATCCTCTTATAGAATTATTAATAGGCAGAAAATTGGTCTTGTGAGAAGAAGAAATTTTCAATTATTTTATATGTGTGTATTTTATAAAATAATATTATTTTTTAGATGATAATTCTTTAAGTTCTAACAATGATCATAAATGATTCTAACTATCTAGTCATTAGTACTAGTCCTTGACAATGGTGTTGATGATGAGTGGTGAGTGTTTCCTACATCTAACCATACAAATCACAAGCATTCACATGTGACCTAATCATAGTCTATGGATTGGACTAGTATAATATCTAAAAAATTTCATCTTTAATCACCACTCATTATCTTCCTACTTGTACTCATGTCGTCTTTAGTATGTATGATTGATGAATCATGGTTTGTCAAGTCCTATTATCGGACCCTTGATATTGGGTACAAGATACTAGGTCTGATGAGTTCCGATATCAAACCCCTGATATTGGACCCTCGATATCGGACCCCCGATATCATGTACATGATATCGTAGCCTGACAAGCAATATCGGATACACGATATTGTGGTTCCCGTGTGAGCCTATAAATACACAATGGGATGCATGGGAAAGGAATAGGAAATTAGTTATTAGTAAGTTAGTTTTTAGTCAATAGATAGAAGTTAGTTCATTTTTAGTTCTTCTCAACCCTTTCTCCCAGTGCATGCCCATAGTGTAATGATTGTAATTGTATGGTACCTTTATTCGAATGTGACGTACTTGGACATGCACATGACCAGAAATAAAGATCGAGATTACTTCATCATTGCAACATTTACTTAGTTTAATTATTTAATTGTTATTGTTATTTATTGCTTTCATAGCCAATATCTCTTCATCCTAAACTCCTTAAATGTAGAATGAGTACGACTTAATCACAAGCATTCAAGTGTGACTACTTGGTGTCCCAGTAGTGTACCTAGGCCATGCACTTGGTAACCCCAGTGGTAGTCATGCATAAGGTCTAAGATGTGTATGGATGATTAAGGAACGGATGCTCATCGCACTTAGGCTATTTTAGATTCTCTCCCCCTATGTCCTATTAGCGTAACTCTCTCTCCCTTTTCCTCCTAGCTTAATTAAAGTTACATTACATTGCCTCCAGGAGTAGCACTAGGTTAGAAACCACATGACACACCTCACTCTAGACTAAACCATACGTGACAAAGAAAATACTAGTCTAGGTGGGAAGACAACGAACTACGGTCAACGAGTGACTAGCTAGATACCACAACTAGCCCGTTTGCAGAGTTCAACCAGATCATGCATGAAATGCTCGTATCCATATGGTTGAGTGTAGGGGTACCTCACCACTCATCAATGATTAAGTAAAATTAAGGCACATGCTTTTTGATGTCATTTAGGTCATAATAAAATAATATTGACATAAAATCTAAAATTTCTAAGCTAATTACAAAGATAAATCATAGTCTAGCTTAAGGATGATGAGTATTCAATTTCTAGTATATCATACACATTGTAAAAGCACATATCCACTCCTAGGATTACCAAGCATTATGTTACTAAATAAAACTAAGTAATAGTGCTACTAAGATCACAAATCAAATATGTGTTTACACTTGAAATTGATTGTACTTATTTTTCCAATTCATTAATATGAAAGGAGATATAAATATTAAGCTAACATGTATTAGAAATTAAATTGCATTAAGAAAATTTCTAGGCTATGTTAAAGTGCTGCAATGAAATAAAATAATATGGATATTTATTACTACCATGCAATGTATCCAAGCACAAGATATAAATAAACATGCTAGACAACTACTTCATATTATGTTATGAGCACTTGCTAATAAATTCTAACTACTATAATAGAAAACTATAAGACTTTGTCTAAGCTAATAATTGAAAGATTTCATAAATATGATTGGTATGCATATTTATGTAAGCATTTATTACCTCTACATCAAAGTTGATGTATCAATGTAGTTAAAACTGTGTTAATGTTGATGCATCAATGCTACTACGTCAATGCAATTGACTAAAGATTATTCCTCACTAGTATTTATAGGTCTTGGAAAGCCTATAATTCTTAAGATTCAAAAAAAAATATCAAGTCTGAGTGCTATTAACTTAGAGTTTTTCAAATGGTATTGATGATGACAGTGATGCTAACACTAATGACAATGACGTTTGAATGCCACCTACACTTCAAACCCTGATTTTGAGCCTCCAGTGCTAATGATGATGTTGTGACTAACACTTGCCATTACCAAGGATATTAGAGACCTCACCATGACTTGAAGTGATGCTGAAGAATAGAATTTTAATGTAGATCACATTGGTGATATTGACATTGATGCTAGATGTCACTTATAAGGAATTTAATAAAATATCTTGATTTTACTTAACATTTGAAAGAAATTATGCATGAGTATTAATCTTTTTTTAAGCTAAGGTAGAATAGGAGACTTTGGGAGAGAATACATTGAGATTTCTAGTCTCAGAAAACATAAATACCTAGTAATAAAGAATGCTTGATAGTATGATATCCAAAATTACTTTGGCTAGTAAGATGATGAAATAGTGGGTACAATGGCGATTTCCTTGGAAGATAAAGGAGGAGAGTTAGAATTATGTTGGAAACAAACTTTGGAATGTACTTATAGTTAATCTATTCTAAGTTCTAATACCCCATAATTTTAGCAAGAAATTTCTTAGTTAGTTAGAGCATGTTTTTTTTTTTTTTTGATTTGCAAGTCATTGATTTAACGTTGATGGAATGCATTGTTATCTTAAACAAAAGTATCATGAAAGTTCATGTTGGATACATGTTCTAGGGGATAAATATAGTCATCTAATTCTAGTTCTAACATTTCTTGCTCCTTCCAACACCCCATGATATTTAATGATTTTTATTTAGCATTGGAGAAGGTCTTGAAATCAAAAGAATGACTACAAGTATAATTTTAACTATAAGTATATCTAAGACATATAACCAACATAGTAGTTTAGAAAACTTTAAGAAAATAATAGTGCCTCAAGCATAACTTAAACTACTAACCTCTTATTGGAGGGATATTAGATCTTTCAAAAATAATAATAATAATTTAGACTATATTAGATCATTAGCATATAAAAGATAGCCTAAAGAAAAAATCCAATAGTTTTGGGATGCCTTAATCTTTAAAAAAAATCTACTCTAGGGTACGAAAAGAATCATGCCTTACCCTTGTTCAAAAATGTTCTTATTTCTTAGTAAAGTATTTCATAGAAAGAAAAGAAGAATACTCTCTCTAAAGGTAAAAGAAAGAATTAATCAAAAAATATTTTTAAAAAAGCAATGAAATTTAAAAGCTTTTTCAACTTGAGCCTCTAAAATAAAATAAAATAAAAACTACAAGAAAAAAGTTAATTGTTTAGCTTTCACTAGAAGCTTTTCTCCTTAAAGTTGTAATTGACAAGAAATATCTTTGAGAATTTGATATTTAACTCTTGAAGAAAGATTATAGTTATACTCATGTTGTGGAAATATAATTATACACTAAAGCTTCCACATAGAATAGAAAATAAGTTATTGAGTATACTTCCAAATAAAAAGTAAGAAACTAGACAAAGCAAGATAATCACCAATAATGATATCATTGATGTTTGATTGAAAGCTTTTATAAGTTCTAGATGTCTATTTTTAAGCATGTTGTACAACTGGATACTCAAAAAAGAACATGTAAAAATGAGGTATCCCTTTACAAAGAGGACATTGAGAAAACAAATTCCCATATGCTTAAGATAACTATCAATAGAAAGACCTTGATGTATAACATACCATAAAAAAATACAATTTTGAAAAAGAACTTTTAAATATCTTCCATTCTTCTCATCCTTTTATGAGAAGATAAATAGTCTAATTAGAGCTTTATAACTCAACATTGCCCACTAGAATTGAACCCATGATTTGGAGATTTCAAATCAAGAGTCTTACCACTATGCTAACACATAATTGTTTATTTATCCTTTAACCTAAAATTCCTTGTCAAACAAGTAGATAATTACTTAGGCCACCTTTCATTAGTAAGCATTGTATTTGAAGGAAGAATATTAAACCCATGAATAATAATTTTAAAAAAATTAGAGTGCATTAGATCATTAACATAGAAAACGAATAGAAAAAAAGCCTAGTGGTTTTGAAGATGGATTTTTAATTTTTTATTCTTATAATCAATTTTGAAAAACTTCTCTTTTGGTGTAGAAAAAGAATCAAGCCTTGTCCCAATTTAGAAGTATCCTCACATATTTTCACTTTTTACTAAAGGATCTCTTGTAAAGAAAATAAGAATACTATTTTCAAAGAAAAATAAATCAACAATTAGAAATAATAAATACATTGGAAGCATTGTATTTAAAGGAGAAGTGTTGAAACTTAAAGAAAGGATGATAAGTACATCCCAAGACATATAGCCAATATGATGCTTTAGAAGAATTATAGAGGAATATAAATATTTTAGTTGATTATAGTTTATGAATATAGTAACCTTTTTAGGATGTATTGGAGTATAGGTATTTTTAAGAATTATGGTTCTCAGTGATGAACTAAATTTACTTTAGAGGAAAGGGAAGAGGTGGAAGGGGTTGTGTGCAAAAAATAAAATATATTAAAAATAAGAAAAAGTCAAAGTGTAATAGGAAATAAGCATTTAAGAAAGATGAAATTCTAGAATTACATAAAAGGAAAGATGATATAGTTTTAGGCATATCTTTTTGTTAAGTTTTGTGATATAGAAGACCACAAGGTCTATGAAAATAAATAATAAATTATGTTAACATAAAATAATATAAAAGTCTTGATGTTTAACCAAATCATAATGGGGGTGGGCAAGGGGGGTGTGGATAGGGGTATCAAACCTATATATATATATATATATATAATAAAAATTTAGAGAACAAAAGTAGAGGAGCACTATAGAGAAGAGAAACTTTAAAGAAAGAAAAATATGTTGATATGTGTAAAATATAACCTAAAAGATATAAATGAGTAATTAGTTAATCTTGGATGTATTTAGTGTGTGTGTCATGAAGATGAAAACTAAGAGTGTATATAGTTGTAAGGAAACCATCATGTTTGTTACTGGAATCAATACGATAATTAGTTAGGAGTAAATCCATAGACTAGTTAACATTAGTTACCATGGTGTAAACTAAGAAAGGTGTTAGATCCAAAAAAATGAATAATAATATTAAAAAAAATTTAGAGTACATTAGATCATCAAAGAAAAAGTCTAAAGAGAAAGCCTAATGGTTTTTGGGATGTCTTTTTAGGTTTTTATTCTTAAAAAAAATCCTAAAAAACCTTCCCTCTAGGATAGAAAAAGGATCAAGCCTTACACTTATTCAAAAGCATCCACATGGGTTTTTCCTTCTTACTATAGGGTTTCTTCTAAATAGAAGTAAAAAAACTCTTTATAAAGAAAAAAGAATACATATATCATAAATAAAAAATAAAAAATAAAAAAGCTAAAATATTTCCATCCTTGAACCTCCAAAATAAAAAGAAATTAATGTTTTAGAAAATAAATTAATTTTTTATCTTTTAGTAGGAGCTTTTTTGCTTGAAGTTATAGTTGAAAAGTGACATCTTTGAGAATATAGTATTTGACACTTTAAGAGAGGCCATAGTTATACTACTGAGTGAAGCTTCAAAATAGATTAGAGAGTAATAGGTCAAAGATAATTCCAAATGCAAAGAAAAGAAGTAGATAAAGTAGGCTAATCACCAATAATGACTTCATTGATTCTTGGTAAAATTGTTATAAATTTTGGATCTCCATTTCTAGGAATGCTGAGCAATAGGACATGAAAAAAACATGAGAAAATTATTCTTTGCTTCTACAAAGAGAAAATTGAGGGAAAAAATTTATGGTATGTTTAAGACAAATGTTGATATAAATACCTTGATGAATAAAACACCATTAAAAAGTACAAAATTTAGAAAATTTAGGAGCTCTCTCAATATCTTTCTTTTTTCTCATCCAAAAGTGCAATGATAATTGTATTTTCCAAGCCTTATTAAATTTGTTATGAATAAAATCGTTCTTTCTTATAACCTCATAAGAAACTTTTAAATTAAAAGGAAAAACATATTTGCCATCTTTCCAAAAAAAAAATATGCAAAAATGCTTAGTGCAAATTGTTGTAAATTTTAAATAAATTCTCAAGATTAAAAATTAAATTTTCAAATTTCTTTGTCCTCTTTCTATTCAAATCATAGAGGCTAAAAGCTTTATTCCAAGTAATCCATCTATGATTCATATGTAGATAAGAAACTACAATGATACAAAATTTTCTCTAAGTGGTGCATAATCTAGATGCATTATTAGCCAAGCTCCTTCATGAAAACAAAGCCATCATGGGCTAATTTACTTAAGTATATCTTTTGAAACTGTAGTATTATTGTAATTCCAATATTTACTAAGCTTGCACCAAGTCTTTCAAATTTGTTTAAGAATTGAAAAACCAAGAATAAAAGTGGCCCAAGGAAAAAGAATATGGTATAAACTAGTATTAATGGTGTAGCTCAATATAGACCTTATTTTAAATGTTGAACTTGATAGAATACAACAAATACTTAATATCACTCCTTCAGCTTAACATTTGGAATTCAAACATGTTTTAGTATCTATTCAATCACTCCATGAATTAAAAAATGACAAATAAACATGTTAGAATTACCTTTTAACTCTCTTTACTATACAACAGAAATTAAGAGTTTCATTCACTACCAACAACTATGGAGTAATAAGCTATAACAAAATTATTAAAAAATAATCATTTTAAATAAGCATCATCTGACTTAAATAAAATATCATTCTTGGCTGATAAAGTAATAACTAAAAAGGTACAAAGATGGTGAGTAGTTTCTTTTCCTGAAACTTTGTTATAAATTATGTTGACCTTAAAGTTCTTTTGTAATGTAAGAAGAATGTCTAGAAATATTAGAGGCATTATTTTCTTCAAAATATATTAACATAAGAAAAATATAAATTGTCTAGAAATATTAGAGGCATTATTTTCTTCAAAATATATTAACATAAGAAAATATAAATTGTCTAGAAATAAAATATGCTTGTCATGAAAATTCAATAAGAATTTAACTTCAACATTAACTATAGAAGGATTAAATGATATAAGATACAAGCAAGAAAATTCTAAAGAAAATGTTATAATTTAGCAAAAGCGTCTATATTTGCATTTAATAAATTATAAAAAATGCTAGCTAACGATTCTTCCTTTGACTTAGGGGTTGCATGTTTCACAATAGATTCAAATTCAAATAATTCACATGATGGTGATGATGGAACATACACTACAATGTTAATATTCGAGTATCATAAAATATTGATATGTATAAAATATAAATTAAGATGTATAACTAAGTAAATGGTTAATCTTAGATGTATTCAATGTGTGTGCCTTGAACATGAAAACTAGGAGCATATATAGTTGTAAGCAAACTATCATGTTGGTTACTAAAACAAATAGGATGATTAGTTAGGAGCACATCCATAGACTAGTTAACATTAGTTACTATTTACAAATTCTTCATACGAGCATGATGGTGTAAACTAGTATTTATGGTGTAACTCAATATAGACCTTATTTTGAATGTTGTGCTTGATGAAACACATCAAAGCCTTAACTTTTCTAATCTCATCCGTACAACCAATCCTAAGAAACCTTTCTTCAAGGATAAGAAACACATTAAAACTTGTCCTATTTTAGAAGAATCCTTGTGTTTTTACTTCATCCCAAAGGCTTTATGTAAATAAAAAATAAATAAGGTAAATAGGAATACATTCAGGGATGTAACTATAACATGAGTTGTTAAATGATGCCACCTTCAATTAAAAACAAGAAGAAAATTAAAACTAAAATTTTATTGTTTGTAAAGACCTAATGAATCTATCAACAAAATTAACTCATGCAAAATACATTAATAGCAATAAATTCTATATTAAATGTGTTTCATAATTATATAACTTGAACACTTCTTCTATATAATTTTTTAAAACCAACATTGGGAGCTTGGATAACTTATATAAAAATTAATTAGAGATTCTATATTTTTTAAAGGAAATTTGTTTAATACGATTCTAGTAATACATGGTGTTTATCTTCTACTATGTGTAGAAAACAAACTTAGCATATTTTATCTTCATGTGGCACATTATATCATATTTTAGTTTCAACTTAGAGGTAGTATGGCCTCATTATTACTCTACTAATTAGTGCTCTTCTAGATATTAAAATTGCAACATGTAGATATTCTACTTTATCATGTCTACCACCTTTAATATTTTGCTAGTAAAATAAATGCTTTTTATGTTCTTGTACCTCACTTTATAATCCTTCTAAAAAAAATTTCTTAATAAGTTTCCACGCTTATTTTGAATTTATTTTTACATCAGTATTTTCAATATCCCATTTTTGTAGCCATAATCTTCCTTCATGGCACCACCCTTATTGTTAAAAATTTTAGATAATCTCTCATGAGTTCTTCTTATCATTTTTATTATTTAAATAGAATGTTAAGCATTGATATATTGCTTCAACTTCCAATGACAATAAATTAGCTTCTAATAAAAGTATTGTATTGTATATGGAACTTAATTTTTTACCTTGAATTCATTCAACAAGACCTATTTTTGAAGTTTTTTAGTTTTCTTCCATGATTATTAATCAAGACTTAGGCCCCATACTATTGTACTTTTGGTATGTCAAAACCTTAAGGAAAATGGAAAAAATAGAATGTTTGTGGTGGATGATGATTTTGTAGGACATGCATAAGAACTCCATAATGAGATTTGAGAACTCAAGGAAATAAGATCTATGGTAAGATGTTGAAATGAAAACTACATGGGCAAGATGAGAGCATGGATAAAAATGAAGACTACAAATCAAATAAAGATTCTCCAAGTACCAAGAAGGTAAATTGACAAGAGAAAGCATTATAAGTCAAAGCTCAAAATTTGAGGAGACATCTTTGAAAAATAGTAGATGTCTATCTGCAATAGTAGACATCCCATCTACTAGTTAAATGTCTCTCTTGAATTGAGGCCAATCTCAGTTAGATGTTCCAACTTCAAAGTAGACATCTACACTAGCTGTTTGGTAGTCACTGCATGAATTTTGAGGAGTTTTCAAAAGCTCAGAAGCAATAAGATGATGTCAAAATCTTGGGAATTGTGCAAGCATTGTTCACACATAAGATCTTCATTGTTTATTCTATGCAATTCTATTCTTCGTCCTCATTGTAACATCATTTTTGTCTTATTGTAATTTGTATTTTGCTTCAAGTACAAGGACTTGAAAATATAGTTACATTCTTTCTTTTTTTCTTTTCTCTCTTTCTTGTAGCCCTGTGGGGTTGATGTGCTTCTTGTGAGAAGGCATCCATATTTAGCTTGTCAAGATCCAATGGGATTGAGTGGTTTTTCAGTGTCAAAATGCTCCAAAGCAAAGCTCAATCTTGTAAAGGTTGTGGGATCCTTGAAACCATGTTCTGAGCTTGTTGGGACCTTATGGGGTTGAGTAGTTTCATAGTCATGGAACACTTCAAAGAGTAGCTCAGAGCTTGTACAAGGTGTGGTGTCCTTCAAACTACATTTTTTGAAGAACAAAGTCCAGAGGTATGCACAGATTCTACTCTTTGAGTGTGGACATATTCAAGTTGGAGAACCACATAAAATTTAGTGTTCATGTGATTGATGTAATTTTAATTTGGGAACTTATTCAACCCCCCTTCTAAGTTCTCAATCCACAAGTGATATCAGAGCTTGGTACTCTCAAGTTTGTGCTTCAAATTTCAAGAGTAAATTATGGAAGGAACATCCTACACAAAACCACCAATGTTTGATGGGTTTAATTTTTCATATTAGAAGGAAAGGATGTGAGGCTTCTTTGAGTCCTTGGAATTTAAAGTATGAAAGTCAATCCTTGAAGGCTATATACCCCCCATCAACAATGCATGAAAATCTCTCAAGCCATGGAACAAATGGAAGCTTGAAGATAGAGATAAGTTTATGTACGATTCTAAAGCAAAAGATTGTTTGTATTGTGCATTAAATAAGTTTGAATTTAATAGAATAGTTGGGTGTAAGACTGCTAAGAAAATTTAAGATACCTTAGATGCTACCTATGAGGGCACATCGATAGATAGACAATTAAAACTTTCGTTCTTGCAAAGTGAATATGAAAAACTTAAGATGAGGGATGGTGAAAAGATTAAAGATTATTTTCTAGGGAAAATGATATAGTTGTAGTAATTAGGGGCATAGGCAAGGACCTGTCTAAAAGTGATGTAATTATAAAAATGATTAGAACACTACAACCTGAATTTAGACCTAGGTTATAGCTATAGAAGAAATTAGAGATTTTTTTGTCCTAAAATTTGAAGAGCTTCAAAGTTCTTTTCTTGCTTATGAAATGAATCTCATAAGAAAAGAAGCAATAAAAGAAATGCTTATTACCCTTAAATCATCATCAAAGGAGAAGGAATCGATTGAACAAAAAATGAACAGTGAGGAAAAAATAGCTCTTCTATCAAGAAGAGTTCAAAGGCTTTGAGTAAGAAAAGGAAGAAGCTTCAATCAAACAAGGCCAAACCAATCCAACATCAAGAGTCAAGATAAAGGTAAGAATTTTTCAAATTCAAAATTTGATGCATTTTCAATAGAATGTTGGGTATGTGGTGGAAGAGGCCATGTGGCCTTCGAATATTCTAGCATTGGTAGGTTGCAATAAAAACATAAGTCTAAAGTAGATATGAAAAAGACAAACTTCTACACAAGCTAGGATGATGGAGAACAAAGTGAAGAAGAGGTGGATGACACTTCAAAAGATTCAAATCTCATATGTATGGCTCTCACAAATGACAATGCTAGCTTATCTAATGATGATGATCAAATGACAATTGATGAAGAAAGGTATGAGCTCTTGTGTAATGAACTTATATCTCTTCAAAATATTTGTATAAAATTAAATATGGAATTAAAGAACAAGGATTAAGAAGTCTATTTATTATATATGAAAATTTTAGATCTCACAAAAAAATTTGATATCTAAGGGCTAAGAATAAAAAACTAACTCTGTCCTATGACCAGATTAAGAAAGAACTTGCATATGCTAAACTTGTAAATGAGAAGTTGGTCAAAGGAAAAGGATCTCTTCAGATAGTTCTTGGGAAAGGAAGAAGTCCACATGATAAAAGTGTACTAGGATGCTATCAACAAGAATAAGCATCCACATAAAATTCATTTGAACAAGATGCAACTTTAGGAATTGAGGTGATTACTGGCACTACATCCAAACAAAGAGCAACTCCAAGGTTTGATAAATTTAATCAAAATAAAAGTTATTATTATAATAGATTTGGGAATAAGTAATGGGATTACAATTTAAAGTATTATCATATAAACACCTGGATGTATTACAAATATCCTTGGTCTTATTCAAATGTATCTAGAAGGAAAACCTTACAGGACAAGAAGAAAGGGTGGACAAATCAAAAGGGCAAGGAAGTTAGGAAAGTATAGAGAATCAAATGAAGGAAGATAATCAAAGAATCATCTCCAAAAAAATTATTAATGGGAGTTAGTGTTTAGAAATAAAGAAATATGTATGAGAGGAGGTACTTCAAAAGAAGGATCTAATTCTCAAGTCCCTTAGACACCCTTATTTTCTTCAGGAAGTAACGTAAGTAGAGGTCAATATTCAATTCATTTTGAATATCTTTTAACATTATAATCCTTAGTAGCCAATCCCTAAACCTTTCTTTTTGAGACGTCGTCTATCATTAGAAGTTAGATGTCTACTCATAGACGTCTACTTTCTAAGTTAGACATCTACTTGATTTGATGGTAGACATGGCATAGATGTCTATACCTCAAAGGATACATCTATCTTTTCATAAAAAACCCTAGATAGCCATAATTATAAAAAACCAAACCTTTATTTTTCCTTCATTCTTCATGTCCAAGCATAGATGACTAATGGTAGATGACCAAGGCTTCCTTAATAATAGTGAGTTGTACATTTTTCTTCCAAATTGATGGTCCACAAGAAGGTTGGAACATCCAAACAAATTCCAAGGAAGAGCAAGAAGTCCAAGGGAGCTTCCTCCAATGTCTTAGGCACTATACTCCTCAATTTTGGTCCATTGAAGCACAACATAAGTTTAAGGTAACTCAAATAATCTCTATTGTCTCTAAACATTCTCTTTGCTTCCAACAGCATTTTCAAAATGAGTTAATGACATTCTTTAAAGTATTAAACCAGGTTTCATTTGTTTCCATGAATTTTTTTGTATCTAAAATTCTAATAAGAGAATTATATAGTAACATTATCATTACAAATTCTTATGTTGGTGCTTTTACTTCCATGGTTGAAGGGATCTTGATTGAGGTTTCACCTCAAGTTGTAAATGCAATTCTTGGGATATCTAGTGTTGATGTTCATAAGGTCACCATTCATTTCATAACTGAAATTTTCATGAATGATGTGATTCCTATTTCCTAAGATGAATTTTATGATGCTTTGTTTGGGAAATCAGTGTCTCTATGCAGTGGAAGAATTCTTAGGAGTTATATGGCTTCAGATGATTCCATCCTCTCTCTCATTATTTTATATAATATTATTGTAAAAGGAAGAAGTTATAACTATTTGTTGCTAGCCCAAGCATTTGTTCTCTATTGCATTCTCACTGGACAACCTTGGGACTTGGATCATATTCTCCACCAAGACATGTTGGGTTTGTTCATCAAGGAGAGAATCTATGAACAACCTCACCTTATTAGTTTGCTAATCTAATAGATAGGTGTTCCCATTCTTGATATGCCTTTGCTTAAAGGCAAGAGGAGAATTGGTGAGTATTTAGAAAAGAAGAGCTTCACCCATGCTGAAGTTGTGGAATCCAATAGGAAGCCACAAAAATCAAGGAAGAAGGGATCTGCATCACCATCTTGGACCTCTCCTTAGTTGAGAAGGTCCAAATTATTTGGTAGCTAGGTGAGATCCTCTTTGAAGAAGCTACTCAAGCCCTTTTCTCATACCATTGGGATGATTGGCAAGAACCTCTCTTACCTTTGTAAGAGAATGGATGCAGCTAGAGTACCTTTTCCTTTTGATAGGTAACAATTTGAGGAGATCACCACTCCTCCCATATTAGACAATTAGGAGGACTATCTAGCCCCAGCTAGACACTTAGTATCTAATGGGCCTTCCCAAGCATATGACTCAAAAAATGCATGTAATTTTGAGGAGCTTGATGCACCATTGACACTAGTCTAGGGGGAGATTCTTGATCCTATGTAGCCTAGACCCAGTTCTCATATTCATGGTGATGCTTCATAAACTTTTGAAAAGTAGGCCATAGAGAGCATTTTGGGCCTTCTTCTCAAATGAGACCAATGGATCCCATCACTTATCAAAGGAAGTCCTATCTCATCCACCCACTTCATCCTAGTTCTAGGTGAAGCTTCATCCCAAGAGGGTTTCAGTTCATGTTCCTTCTTTCAATGATGATGATGAGTAGCATGTTTCTAGCAGTAGTAGTGATGATGATGGGGAGAAGACTTAGAAGCCTTCTCATGCAGTTACTAATTCTGATGATGATTCTAATGAGGATATTGAGGTTAGTAATTAGTGTCATTTATTAGCTCCTCCTTTTGGGTGATGTCCAAAAAGGGGGAAGAATTTTTGGATATTTTGTGAAGTATCTTATGGATAATATACATTTGTACATTATGGATGGTTATGGATAACAATAGTATCTTATGGCTCATGTATGTGATGTGCTTATGTATGGACGGATTTTTGTGGAGATCTCTTGGTTCTTTTTGAACCTATTATCTTAAGCCTTTATATTTTTAGTTCTTATGGAACATATTTTCTTTAGCCTTTATATTTTTACCTCAGTGTACCCTTTGGTTGTCATTGGAATTTATATGTCTTAAGTTTTTTTATTGTTTACCATTATTTAAATTTTATGCATAATATGCACTTACCCATTTTCTTAAGTTTTGTACATCACCAAAAAGGAGGAGATTGTTGACCTTTTGGTATGTCAAACCCTTAAGAAAAAAGAAGAAAATAGAATGTTTGTGGTGGATGATGATGTTGCAAGACATGAATAAGAACTCCATAATGAGATCTAAGAACTCAAGGAAATGAGATCTACGACGAGATGTTGAAATTAAAACTACATGGGCAAGATGAGATAATGGAAGAAAATGAAGACTACAAATCAAATGAAGATGCTTCAAGGACTTCCAAGAAGGAAAATTAACAGGAGAAGTCCTTAGAAGTCAAAGATCAAAATTTGAGTAGATTTCTTTGAAAAACAATAGATGTTTATTTGCAATAGTAGACGTCTCCTTATAGATTTCCCAATATAGACATCTCATCTGCCATTTAGACATCTCTCTTGAATTGAGGCCAATCTCAATTAGACATCCCAAATTCAAAGTAGACATCTACACTAGCTGTTTAGTAGTTGCATAAATTTTGAAGAGTTTTTGAAAACTCTGGAGCTATAAGATGATGTCAAAATCTTGGGAATTGTGTAAGCACTATTCATACATAAGCTCCTCATTGTCTATTCTATGCAATTCTATTCTTGCTCCTTATTGTAACATCATTTTCTTGATTGTAATTTGTACTAAGCTTCAATTATAAGGACTTTTAAATTTAGTTACATTCTTTCCTCCTTTCATTTATCTCTTTCTTGTAGCCATGTGGGGTTGATGTGCTTCTTATGAGAAGGATCCATATTGAGCTTGTCGGGATCCTGTAGGATTGAGTGGTTTTGCAACATCAAAACACTTTGGAGCATATCTCAATTATGTAAAGGTTGTAGGATCTTTGAAACCACATTATAAGCTTGTTGGGATCTTGTGGGGTTGAGTGGTTTCCTAGTGAAAAACCAATCTAGGGTGGAGCTCAAAGCTTGTACAAGGTGTGGTGTCCTTTAAACCATATTTTCTTGGAGAAACAAAGTTTCGACATATGCATAGATTCTACCTTTCGAGTGTGGACATACCCAAGTTGGGGAACCAAGTAAAATTTGGTGTGTTCATGTGGCTCGTGCAATTTTAATTTTGGAACTTTTTCAACCCTCCTTATAAGTTCTCAATCCACACATACTACACATTCATAAAAATTTATAACTTGTATAATTATTTTTAGGAAGATATTTTTGAATTATTAAGTCCAAATATTATGATTGGTACAATTTTCTTTCATTGTGTATAAATCCTTTCAACTATCTGTAACTCATTGTAATATAAAATACTTATAATTTTATGAGCATTCTACTCTCAGTATCTTTCTTTCTCCATAATCTCAAGATTTTTATTATTTAGATAAAAAATGTTATCACATTTTATCATTTGTATTGGGATGATGGCATAGTATGGGTTATAAGAAGAACTTTTAATAATCACTTCCTTTATTTATTGTAGTTATGAAATTTTCTTACAAGTCAAGATGTGAAAATAATTGCATGAGATTGGAACATTAATTATTCTTCCTTCCCTATTAATTTTTCCTCCTTTATTAGCGCTAGTTAGATCTTTGGTTTCATGACCTTTAAATATTATTATCAATATTTTAGTTTAAAACATGTTACTAAATCTTATTTATCTCATTCTCTAGTTATATTTCAATAATTTCTTCATTAATGTAATCTTTTTCCCCTTGTATATTTATAGAAATATCATAATTCTAGTGGTTCTTTCAAGTATATTACCAACATCAAACTAGAGTCCTTTAACCATCAACTCTCCATTGAACTCTTAGAACATTTGCTCCACTTTCTTCAAGACATCAAATATCTCTTTCAAAATTACAAGCAACCTCTAGTTACTCTTAGATATTTCTTTTCTTTTAGTAATCAAGTTATCCATTTTCTCCTCTTAACCTTATTAATTTATAAGGTTAATACTTCTACTTCTAATACTTTCTGAGTTTATTCGTTTCTAGTGTCTAAGGCATTTTAACTATGTTCTTCTAGTTCCAAGTTCCATCTAGGTTTCTCATTAACCATTTCTTAACTCTAAGTTTTTTTCAAAACCTTACTCTAACACTATGTTAGATTCATTACAATGATTAACATATTATTCCCACCAACATCTATATCAAAATCATAATTACATTTCCATAGGTTTTACATTGAGATTTCATCTGTTATGTACAAATGAATCATTTTTGTTTCATCTTGTGAAATTCTTATCTTTTGTTCAACTAACAAAATCATCATTCTACCATGGGGTTTTTTTTGTAGTGTTGTATTCTTTGGTGCATTCTTACATAATATGTTTAATTCATATTTCATGTGTTTTTTAAATCATTTGTTCCTCTATCTAAGGAATCTTCTATTCTCACTCAACTCTCTTAGTCAGGAACATGTCACTTGTCATGATGGCCTTATATAGTATGGATGAATATAGGATCATTCCATGTGTCTTCTTTAAAGTATGGTTTTTTCCTTCATTGCAAGTTGGTTTGCATTTTCCATATTCCATATGAATAAACTTCAGCTTTTCTATTCCTCTCACATTTTGATTTTCATTGAAATTTTAAATATTAAAGCTAAGAAGAGTATGGATTAAAATATAATGCAATTTTATGTAATTTTTATTGATAATTATGTTGATGTTTTGTGATGTAAACATATTCATAATCATGATTGTTTTTATTTAATGATAGATCCCTTTTATTACATACTTTTCTTCCTGGTTCTTCTTATTGGTGTTATTAGCATGATTCAAGCCTGGTGTCTTGTAACTAAATCATGGGGGAGAGGAATCAATTTGGATATGTATATAATAAACTTAGTATTTGGTTAAACATTTATACCTTAATCTTTACTTACCCATGCATACCATTATTTTATAACTATGATGATGTTTTTTTTTTAGTGTTCATAAGTGTTATATTTATAATTGTTTCAAGTGTATTTTTTATAATGGTAGTATAATTCCTAGGAAACTCACTTGATTTATAGCATCTTTCACAACTCACCATATTAATATGAGTATAATTTAAACTCTATGGACTAAGAAGGGAGGAGGTTGAAAGTTCTTAATCCTCTATTTATGGACTTATGAGTGAACCATTCATCCCTAAAGAGGAGAAAGAAGAACATAGATCATCAAATCTCAAATCACTTTTAAAAATACATCCATCTAGAGGTAGATAAAGAGAAATACCATCATGTTTTTGATATTTGAATCAAGCATGTGCTTAATAGCAAGCCACTGAAAAAGTGCCAAAGGAGCTAGCAATCAATGACTTGAAGGCTAGTGATGTATAAGAGAGAGTGTGTGTAAATGATG
This sequence comes from Gnetum montanum, assembly GCA_015680685.1. Taxonomy (NCBI): domain Eukaryota; kingdom Viridiplantae; phylum Streptophyta; class Gnetopsida; order Gnetales; family Gnetaceae; genus Gnetum; species Gnetum montanum. The sequence continues at coordinate 571,477 of MNCI01021501.1, forward strand.
TGTGATAGCAACTAATCCATGAGGAAAAGAAGTATCATTAATTAATTAAGCTTGGTTCACTTAGCTCAAGAAGTCACTATAGCAAATGGGCTTATATCAATATGTTACTTAACCTTTCATTTGATACCAACATGTGATAGAGGAATTTTACCATATCCTTGTTGCTAATGGTACCATGTCATCTATGGGTGGAATTTCTTAGTCCATTCATCATAAGTGATTTCAATATTCGTGGGACTTTCCAATGATCTAGGGAATAATTTATGGCCACAAACTCAAAAGAAGAAGCCCAAGCTTAGAAAAAAGTCCTTTATTAAGATCTTTAACATGGACAAGCTAAATATAAAGATTGCCAAGCTTCTCCTAGTCTAAAATGCAATGTATAAGATTTTCATCCATAATTTCTTACCCATCAAATGATCATAATATATGTTAGATGCAAAGGCTAAAATTGTGATGATGATGAGGAAGAGATGTTCCACCAAGGACTACTTTCTCATTACATAGTTCAAGATGCAACACGCACAATGTCCAACATGTAGTAGAAGTCCTCCAACTACCCACTAATTAACCTAAAACTAGTTGCTAGGAAAAAGAAGAGAAAAGGGTAGATCCAAGTGTTGAACTCATGTCAAAGAATATTAATAGCATGATGAAGAATGAACTTGTAAAAGTATGTATCGAACTTGAAACCACTGATGCTAATTAAACTTTCTATCTAAGGGAGTTGCGAAGGAGCTAGGTAGAGGTACAAAAGTTGCAGTAGTAGTTGAAAACTATTATCACGTTATTACTCATACGTTCTATTGTCACATCTGAGATATAGATTAAGCACCTATAAGTAAAATTATTCAAGGTATTGTAAGTGGTGAAAGTAGTCTTATTCATGAAAGATGAATTGAAGAGGAAAATTAAGATTTTAAAGCATCAATCATAAAAATGAGAGAAAATGAACCAAGATAAGGAAAGGTAGGTGCTTTCTCTTTCCCATTAGGTATGAAGGCTTGACGACAAGAGAAAGATCATGATCCAAATTTAGAATAAATACCTTTGTACAAAAAATTAGTATTAAAACTTATGGTAAGAATTGATAGAAAAGACAATTGGAAACACTGATTAGCTTAGAAAGATACACTTGATCGAGTAGGTAACTTGGGATGTTGAGGTATATAGATTATACAAACTTGTAGCTCTGATGAATGAATGTGTGATTGGAGAAAGGCATGAGATAAGGAAAAATTCAACATCTTGCATTTCAAACTTCAATAGATTGTCACGAGTGAGCCAATCCTACTAGAAAAGATGGACTTGTTAGAGAACATGTACATTGTCTAATATAAAGCAAAAATTGTAGTCCTTGATAGGATACTTAAGGAGATGGAAGAAGATATATAGGTAGAGTGGAGGAGGTATGTATACATGGTCCAAAATTCTATTGGTAAACCACACAATGATTTGGAAGAAAGAATTCATTAAGATATGGTAAAGTTGAAGGTTGCTTAGTTTGAGCTCTCACAAGCAAAGAGGAACCACTAATAGTTCTAAGAAGTTGGAGAGAAATGTAGATAAGCACTACTAAAAAGTAAGAACTAATGCATGAGTAGAACTAACAACTTCAAGTGAGGATGACAAACCTTGAAATGTAATTGCAAATATTCCAAATGTCCACACCCATTAATTCAGACTCCTTCCCATACCATGCAAACAAGTTAGAGGGATCTTATTCTTAGTCACAATCCCTTAACACTTCTTAGTGAGGTGTCTTATCTTGTAATATATTCATGGTTTATATTTTGTGTTGTTGTAATTTATTCACATTAATCTTATCTTATGTATGATCCATGTTTTATATCTTGGATGTTAGAGCTATGGAATAAGCTTTACTCAATTGTAGGAAAATGATGATTCATCTAGTGATATTTTGTAACTTCATTGTAAGCCTTGTACTTAGGAATTTTTTCATGCATCCCTATGTTTATAGTTCTAGCGTATTCAGTTAAGGTTCATACCTCTTGGGTATGCATCCTTACCTCCTATGTCATACTTCTCGTTTGTGTGCATGTCTATGTTTCTTTGGATGTCTTCGACTTTGTTTGGCCATCCTAAGGTCATTTTAACATGTTCCCTAATATTTTGGCTTAAATTTGGAATTGGTAGTTTTTAGTATGATATGGGATGTGCTAACTATCCTATTCCAGCATACCTCTGATGTCATTGGAAAGGTGTTGATGCAGCCTCTACTAGGCTCTCAGTGTCCCCTTTTTACAAGTCTATTCAAAGCTTTATAGGGTAGCTTTTGATAGTTACAACAACTATAAATTCTTGGATAAATTAATTTTATAGTTTCTTCATAAAGTTGTAAGTTGTTTAAAAGTTGTTCAACTACTTGGTAGGACTTCTTGATTTTCTAAATTTGATGTCCTTCTATTGGTATATGCTGGAATATTTTTTTCATAACTAAATAAAAACTTTATTGATTTATTCAATGCATTTGGCTTTGTATGGTTAAGCTTCTTAAAAATTTATTTTTCCTCTACTTCATTAGCTCCTAATTCAATTAATGAATTAGTTAGCTCATCCAATGCTACTCTTCTAATTAAAACAATTTTCTCTAGCTCCAATTGTCATCATTGTATTGTAAACTTTTGTTTTAAATTGTGGTAATGCTTCCCTTATTTAGTAGTTGTTCTTATGAAATTTTGCACCCTTTAAATTATTTGAACAAATATAGCTTGATTTTTCTTAGCTTCTTTTATCTTAGCTTGGATTTCTTACATCCATTCTTTTTGAGAATTAAATTCAACAATTAATTCTTAAAAATTTATTTGTAGTAAATAATTATGATCTAGAGATTTTTTCTTCTTGGCTTATCCAATTTAGAGCTTACAAAAACTAACATTTCTTCTAACTATGACATAGCTTTCTTTAGAATTATTTCTAAGCCTATGATGATGTGGGGCTTTATGTCTTCTCATATGATATATATTTTAAGGGCTTGATTTTTCTTTTGAATCAACAAGCCTTTCATAGAATCAATTTTGGTTCTACAAGCCTTTCACTTACATGTCTCTTATTTAAGATTAGATCTTTCTCAATTTTCTTTCTGTTCATCTTTGATTTATTTTGATCTACTAAGCTAAATTAAAATTATAATTAAGCATGTGCATAAATCATGCTTATTACTTTCCACATTCTTGAAGTAAAATTTATATTTTCAAATAGAGCTCTCTCACAACCTTATATGGGTTATGGAATCCATTCCTAGAAGCTTTTTTTCTTTTTTTTGGTTCTATAAATTCTTCCCTTATCACAAGCTAATATGGTAGAACCCATTTAGAGTTGATTTGTAGAACCAAAATTTTGGTTCGACAAACTATTCTCTACCCTTGAGCTTATGTAAATTCTTAATCTTTTTAATATCTACTTATGTCAAATCTCTTATTATTTTTCTTATGTTGAGCCTCTCTTAGCTTCCATTTGTTTAGTTGAATTAAAATCACATTTGATCATGTGTAGAATTCATGCTTATTGTTTCATTACAGGTTCCATATCTAAGCTTTAAAATAAGATTTTTCTTTGGTTCTTTATATTAACATAGCTTGTAAAACCAATATTGCTCTTATTTGTAGAACCCTTTTTTGGTTCTACAAACTTATTTTAAATCAAAAGCCAATGTGCTTCATAGAATTAAGTTAAAGTCTACTTGGAAAACTAATTTTTAATTCTACGAGCTTAATGCCTAGTCTAATTGATGTGGTAGAACTAAAAATGAGCTTGCTTGTAGAATAAAATTTTGGTTTTGTGCTTCTTCATATGTGGCAAATAATTCTTCCTTATCAAACTACTTTCAAGTTTTTCATATAAAATCAACTTTCTTGATATAAAGAGTTGACATGGTTTATAGAACCATTTTGAAATTTTCTTGTAGAACCAATATTTGGTTCTATCAACCATATCCTTAGCTTTTAGTAACATGGATTTTTCGAATCATCTTTTTCATAGAATCAATTTTATTCTTTCTTATACTACTGACTTTTCTTTTCTTTTCTCTCCTTGGTTCTTCCCTTATTCAACTTTCATGGCATATAATATAAGATTTACTTATATTTTTGTGATATTCGATGCTTTGAACCATTATAAAACTAAGCTTCAGATCTTTAGTTATCTAATGTGGCCTATAGAACCAACTGAAATTTTGTTCATAAAACCTTTTCTTATTCCACAAAGTTGTTCTAAGCCAAGCACTAAGCTAATTTATAAAATCATTTTAGGTTTCCTTGTAGAACCCTTTTTTGGTTCTATAAGTTACTTTAATTATATGAGTTGAAGTGACTACTAAATCTTTTTTGTGATTTTTTAAAAAAGATAAATTTAGATTCTACAAATATTTTCTTTTAAAATTTGATGTGGTTAAATGGCTTGAGCCTTCTTTGTACAACCAATTTTACTCCTCTATGAACCAAATTTTTGTTCTATGAACCTTTACTAATGTAACTTGAATCAGAGCTCCACCCTTTTGTACTTAAATGTTCATGTAATTGCTAACCTATCATAAGCTAACATGGTAGATCTAGATTTGAGGTCATTTCATAGAACTAATTTTTTAATTCTAAGAATTTCACATTTAAAACCACTTTTTCTTTATTCTACACTTTCTAAATAATCTTCATAAGCTGAAACACATTATCCAAAGAAGCAATTCTTCAAATCAAATTATACGCTTGTAAGATCTTTTCTTAAAAGCTTATTAGGATATAATTATTTCTAGTTTTAATCCTTATTATCTAGGATGAAAAAAGGTCATATTGTAGAATCAAATTAATTAGACTCAAAATCCAATTTTATGTACCGATTCCATGAAGCTTGAACCAATGAACTCATAAATATACTTAACCACTAAATAATCTTTGAGATTTTTAATACTAAAATTTCTATTATTGGGAATCATTCATAGAACCTTAGCTATATTAATAAAACTCCCTTATTAATTTTTTGGCTTTTCTAAGAACAATTTCCACTACAAGCTTTATTCTTTTCCCTAGGACTTTTTGTATCAAGTGCTCATGTTTTTACAAAATGAATTTATGAGCCAAGATTTAGGATGCATTCAAAATCTTTCTCATTTAGATCCTTAAGAAAATTATTCTTCTTGTTAAGTGATCATGACACACTTAAATTGCAGCATATCCCTTTTCAACAAAATTTTCTATTTAAGTGAAGAACTCATGAACAACTTGCCACTGAAGCTTAACACTTTGAATGTTTTCTATTTCATGGTTATTGTAATAACAATTATCCTCCCAAAACAAAAAAAAATTTAATATACTATATACATTCAAAAGAAACTTGATTAAAATTTAAATATTTTCTGAGAAAAAACCCATACCAGCTCAAGGATTAAGTAGGGATGAAAAAACCCCAATTCCTAGGAGTACAAAACATGAAAAAGTAGGCTAAATAAGATTAAGCTAGTGAAACTGATCAATGATTTATAGTGATCACAATTTTCTTAGGAACCTATGTTTTATGGCTCCATCATACTCAATCTCTATGGTCACTTAAGAAGATGCTCCAATCCTTAACACAACATTATGAATAGGTGATTCCTTGTGGGAAGCTTTTGGGCCTACATCCTCCTTTGGTTCTTCTTTTTTTTTATGTTGTCTTTTAGAACTTTTAAGCCTTACTTTCTCATTTTCAGGCTAAGAATCCAAAAAATATTCATAATTAAAATTTTGGACTTTGTTCTCTTCATCCTTAAAATTCCTTAGTGATATGTTTGAATGCTAAGGAATTCTGATCCATTCTTATACATGAAGTGATCTTTCATTAGTAAGCATTGAGAACTCATTTACTAGCCAAGTCATAAATGGACAATTATACGATGATCCATAAGTAATTGTCCTATAGTAAATTCTTTGTACATGCTTAGGGAAACACTTGGATAAATAAGAAATGAAGGATCTACCTTTAATTTTTATTTTCCCTAGTCCTACAAATAATCTCCTTCTAATTTTAGGCCTTGCTTTTCCAACCATGGCCATTGATGAATCAATAAAAAAATCATATTTATAGCTCATCTTTAATCCTTTACCTAGGTCTACAAGGATTACATCCTGGTTGACCTTAATTGAGCTATTTCAAGTGGGTGATTATCCAAAATAATTCCTCAAATAAATAGTGTTAAATATGTAACTAAACACTTGTCCATCTATAGTATCTAATTTGAAGGTTATCTACCGTTGATTGTTAATCATTAGTGGTCTAATCCACTTAGCTGAAAATTTGTCATTATCATTCTTATTATTCATTTTCAATAACAAGATGAAGTATTCTTCTCTAAATGACTTTTTTCCCACTCAATGATCAAACCATTTCTTTACTATTGTTATATTTGACAAGAGCTTATCCTAAGCTTCATCAATTTCAGCCTCTTTTTTCAATAGTAAGGCTATTAATGCATGTTTCTTGTCTGATCATGGGCTATAATTCTCCATGAATTCTATTCGTGATGATACAACTTGATTTGTTATTCAAGCATTAAATCCATAAACTAGGCTAAATGGTGTATTAGCTATTGATTTTTTAATCTTGATCCTATTTGTCCACAAGGCTCCTTACAGTAGTTCATGCAAGTTCCTTGAGTTCTTATTTATAGAATTTTTGATATATGAAATCAAATTTTTGTTGGTAGATTCAACCAAACCATTTTCTTGAGGGTAATAATTTGAAGATGAATAAAGTAGAATTAATTTTTCAAAATCCCATTTTATAAATTTAGTGAATTAAAAAGTTGTGCCATTATCGATAACTAATGATTCTAGCATTCCAAATTGATTTATAATGTAATGCTCTATGAAGTTGATTACATCGTAGGATGGACTTATTCTCAAGGATTTATCTTCTAGCCATTTAGTAAAATAATTAGTAGTAAGAAAAAAATTTATATCCTACATTAGATAGAGTAATAGCTCTTATAAAATCTAATCTCTATCACTAAAAAGGCTTATCTACTACTACTAACTTTAATGGAGTGGTTTCTTTTCTTAGTCTTGGTCCATGAGTTTGACATTTATAGCAAGTTAGAATTTTATTGTATAGTTCCTTATTCATCATAGGCTAGTAAAATCCATATTCTAAGATATGTTTCATTGTAGCTCTTGGGGATTCATAATATAAGCCTTTATGATCATGGAATTCACTTGAGATTTATTTAATCCTTTGATTGGATATGCATTCCAATAGTATTTCTCTGAAATTCATCCTATATATGATTCTTTGAGTAAGAATGTATCTTTTTTCTTATGAACAAAAGTTCTTCTTTGACCTTTCATTAGATTTTTAGGAATTTATTATACCAATTCTTAATTTTAGTAAGAGTTAATATTTCATGTTCAGGTTCTTTTTCCATCATTTTTCCAATTCTACATTTTTATCTATTGTTCAATTTTTTAAGATAAACTTAAATTTTTGTAGCTTAATTATCCAATTAGCTCTTTTGAGACCAATTTCATTCTAAGATACAAGTTGTGTCATAACTAGCTCTATGATTATAATATAAACTATTGTACCTTCTAAATAATACCTTAAATGCATTAGAGATTTTTTTTCCAACAAATACTTATTTTTCAAGTTTAGAATACTTCTTCTTAGCTCCTTTTAACTGATAACCAAAGAACTTAATTGATTGTCTTCCTTTTAATTTCTTTATGTTAATGCAGTAGCCATAAATTCTACTGATGTAAAAGTGTATAACTAGAATATTCCTTCAACTTAGGCTTTACTAAATATTGAGCTTTCATAATAGCTTTCTTTATTAATTCTAAGCCTTATACTAATTTCTTTATCTTTCTAACTTCAACATTCTTCATCAACATTTATAAAAGAGGTTTTGTTATTTCTGTAAACCTTGGTACAAAACTTTTCACAAAATTTGTCTTTCCAAAGAATGACCTTAATGATTTCTTATTTATAGGATGTTCTATGACCTAGATAACTTGTATCCTAGATTGATCTATGTCTATTTCCAATTGACAAATTTTGTGTCCAAGTAAGCTTTTTGATTTTACTTTAGAAATCCATTTTCTAGGATTTACTGAAATGTTGAATTTCTTACATATGTCAAATATTTGTTGCAAATGAAAAATATGATCTTGGTCATGGTTTGAATATATTATAATATTTTTCAAATAAATAGCCATTTATTTTCCAATAAGCTCTTTGAATGAAGTATAGATAACTAATTGAAATATTGCTCTTGCATTTGAGAGGCCAAAAGGCATTATTTTGTATGTGAAAGTTCCTACTTTGTAATCAATATGGTCTTATATCTATCATTCTTATCTACTATTCTCTACTTATAGCCTAAGAAACTATCTATAAATGAGTACAATTGACATCCTAATTCTTTTATAAGCATCTCATCAATTCTTGGTAGTGGATATCTATCTTTGATTGAAGCTTCGTTTAAATTTCTGAAATCAACACATAGTCTTATATCTCCTTTCTTTTTTTTGAATAGTACCAAATTAGTTATCCAACTTGAATATCTTATAGGTTATATTATTTTAGCATCTAATAGATTCTAAATCTTAGCTTCCATCAAGATACATTTTCCAGAATTATTTAGTTAGTTATTAGAATGCATGATTTGTATTTCTCAAATAGAGTTAACTCCTAGTTCAACCTCTTTTGATTTAATCATTTTGTTCTTGTCATTAGTGGTTACATTTTTTTTATCATCAATGGCTTACTATGTACATAGATTTGATTTGATTCCTCTTTTCACAGTAGCAACACATGTGAATAATCAATAGCTATATAACTAGAAATTTTTTTACTCTAGCTTCTACCTAGCAATAAGCTAGATGCATCAAGAATATCAACTAGCTAAATCATTGTTCTAATCCTTATTCTAGGATTTGAAGCTACTTGGAGTAATACATTTGGTAATTAACCTATTATTTTAACTTTGGTTTTCTCATTTTGAACAAATTTTCTCTATTATTGCTCTAGCTTTAATTCAAAGTATTTGTAAATTAATAAAGGAATCAAGGTTGAAGTAGGTTCTGAATCAACTAAGCAATTATGTTGATATATGTCTTTTAGTTTTCTGGTTAACAAGAAAGATGGTGCATCTTTGTCAACTACAATAGATGGTTTACTAATGGGCTTATCATTATTATAATTTAATTTGTGGCTATATCACTCATCTTTTTCTTATTTTAAATTTCTTCTAGAAATTATTTTTGAACATCCTTCTATTTGAAGTACCTGGTATAAGCTTATATTAGCCTTAAATCTCTTCAAACCTTCTATTATGTTATACTTTTCTTCTTCATAGAATACTAACTTTCTAAACATTTTATAAAAAGGATCTTGATGGATTTCCTCATTTCATTGAATTTTTTTCTTTTGAATTCTACTTTTCATTGGATTCAAAATATTTTCTTTTTTCAATGGGCTCAAGTACTCTATTAGGAGGTCTGGATGTGGTCAACTTTTCTTTAGCACTTTATACTTTGTATCTAGGCTCCTCATTATTATTAAAATCTTCATTTGATGAATATCCTCATTCTAATTCTTTAGAAACTTTATCCTTAGTTGATCTCTCTAAATAATGAACCCTAGTATGAATTTACTCTTAAAGCTTAGTTTCAATTTCTAATATATTTGAGTCAGCAAAGACTTTCTTTTATTTAGTTTTATTTAACTCACCTTGAACATTATATTTTCTATTTTGTCTAAATTTCTTTTCATGTTTAAGTTTTACCTTAGACAAAGTTTTTTCTAGTATGATTATTTTATTATATATTTTTTATTAACTTATCTTTATCATGATTTCATATTGTGATTTAATTAAGCTACTTTTTAAAGGTATAGTTTTAAGTTAAATAATATTCTGTATAGAGATTAAGCCTTTGTGTGATCACATTATGTGTTGTCTGAAGTTAATTTTAATTATCTTTCTAATTCTATGGCTTGAATATAAAGATCAACTAAAGTATTAATATTAGATATCCTTCTTAATCAAATTGAGATTTCAGGATCTATAGTGTTCAGATAAATATCTCTTAAAATCTCATTACTTGGTCAATACTAGTGTAGGGACACCTCTTCTAATTCCCTTGTTCTACCCTACGTGATATATGTTATTTTGTGTTGATTTTGTTGAAGATGATTCCTGGATGTTTTCGGGTCTTTTGGGTCCATTTTGATGAGTTTAGGGGGTTCTAGGATCTATGGAGACTTGTTTGGAGGCATCAAGAGGTTCTAGACATGAAAACTAACATTTTTATTTTTGGCACCTACAGTATACACGTCCAACCAACAAGATGGACATCCCACCTTGGATGTCCATCTTGAAGTGTAGACATCCAAAGATCAAGTAAATATCTACACAAAATATTAGATGTCTAACCTAAGAGCGGGCTTTCATAGTAGAAGTCCTAACAAAGCCATAGATGATCCAAACACATGGGAAAACTTTTGAAAATGCTTATTCCAATTTAGGAAATAGTGAAAGCAAAATGGAGAAAAACCAAAGTAAAATGGAAAAAATTGGGGAGAAGGTGAGAAGACATGAAAAACATCTAAAGAACCTTAATTTGAGTTAATAAAATGTTTCTATGGTTTTTACCTTCTAGTTACTTATAAATATTGATGCAATTCACCATTGTTGGTGCTTAACCCTAACTAAGAGCAAGAGAGAATGAGCTCTTAAGGGAAGAAAGCTTGTGCAAGAAGAGAGCTTATTCAAGGAAGTTGAGAGGCAAGGGAGAGCACTTGAGAGAGGTTAGGAGAATTTCTTATAAGTGTCTTGTCTTGAGCTTGGGCTCCATTGTAAGTAATTGAGGATTGAGAGGGGACAAGTATGGCCGCTAAGATCCTTGGGAGAGTTTTGAGCTAAGCTTGGCTTCTCAATTGATGTATTTTCTATGTATTTTTAGAATTTTCTTAATATAAGAATATTTTCTCTATTTTATTATGTTGTTTTTATTTTCTAAGCTATATTTTCTTAGAAGTTCTGGATTGGTCCCATTGGGGTCTATTGAGGTGCAACCCCCTGCACCAGATTAGTATCAGAGCAAAGGTTTAGAGGAATCCACACATCTGCAAGAGTTGGGAGAAAGGTATGACTACTAAGGAGAAGACTAACTTAGATCTTGGACAAGAGATGCAAGAGCTTAAAGACTCTTTTAAGGCTTTTTTGATTGGAATGCAAGAAGTTATTTCCAAAGTAAGAATTGGCAAATACCAAGATTGTTTAGAAACTTCAAGAGGAAGCAACAAAAAATTGAAGATGAGAATCCTTTTGCACCATTGCAAGGATCAAGAGAAGATATGATCAAAGAACTCCAAGGAGAGATAGGACTAAAATTCAAAGGTATGAGCTATGGTTTCCTTTCAATAATGAGGAACATTATGATGCAAGATTTGTAAAGATGTTAAGAAGTGCTTCTAGAGTCCCTCATGTGGATATTTTCTTTATCAAAGGTGTTGAAGTTATAGAATTCTTTCTTTTTTGGCTTAGAATTGTGAATAAGTATTTTCTCATTGAGGAACTTTCTAGTGAGACAATGATCCATGTTATTGAGAGAAAAATTGAAGGATTGGTAGCTAAACGGTGGAACAAGGAATATCTCAAATACCTTGAAGAACATGGAAGATCTATCGAGAGTTGGAAACTCATGGAGTTCATGCTAAAGAAAAAATTTTAGAAGACATCCTTCCATCATGAAACCATCAAGAAGCTAAAATTTCTCAAACAAGGAGATTAAGAGGTAAAGGATTTTTATGTTGAATTTTTTAAAGCCTTTGAAATGGCTAATGTTCATTGGACTGAGTATGAACAAGTTTCTAACTTCATTAGTGGATTAAGGATGCAATGTTAGCAAGAATTAGCATTCTATGAGCCTAATACTCTTGATGAAGCTTATGATCTTGCTCTCAAGGCTAAAATGAAAATCACAAAATTTGGCCTAAAGAAGAATAAATATCATAAGAAAAAGGATGAGAAAGACACAGCTCACAAGTCAAAGAGATCATCCAAGGAGGATGGTAAAGATGAGCCCAAGAAGAAGGAAAGAGAGCCCACTTCACCTAGAGGGAAATAAGAAGGGAATGATCTCCAAGAGGTAAAGATATATGGTACAATTGTGATGAATCAAGTCATAGACAATGGAAATGTACAAAGCAAAAGAAGAATGCCTATAAGGATAAGGAAATTCAAACTATGCAAGATGATGAACCTAAATATTTAAAGAAGGTATGTGAACATGAGCCTTTACATACTATTGACCAAAGTGAATCGAATACTTGTGCTTTTGTTAAACATGTTAGTGCTAATGAGGATGTTATGAAGAAGATTTTATTTAGAACTCATTGTGATGTTAAGGGATATTCATTGAGTGTGCTCATTGATAATGAAACTCAAGAAAATGTGATTTTAGCTAAGGTAGTGAAGTCATTAAGTTTACCCATAATTCCTTACCCTAATCCATACAAAGTGCATTGGTTAATGAAGATTCATTATAAGCAAGTTAAGAAACATTTCCTTATTGATTTTTTCATTGGGAGTTTTCATGATCAAATTCTTTGTGATGTATTTCCTATTGATTGTTCAGATCTCATATTTGGTAGGCCATGAAATTATGATAACAAGGTTGTTTTTGATGATGAAAATAATAGTTGGACTTTAATGAGGTTGGTAATTTAAATTTTTCATTAATGCTTCCTAGTTATAAAGAGATTGTAAGGGTGAATGCTATTTGTGATGATGAAATTTTCTTTGAATCTAAAGAGGATGCATTTGATCTAGATGTTTTTACTGATTGTGTGGAGTCTTATATGAATGAGAAAACGTTTGTTGGTACTACTATTCAATATTGAGTGTTGATGGTAGTAGTATATTGGTTTATGCTTTTGGGCACTTGTGTAGATGATGGACTAAAATTTGTATTGGAAAAAAAATGCTGGAAGAATAAGAAAGAAGAGTTGGAAATAAGTGGAGAAATGCCATTGCTATTTGGGCATAGGGCAAGGAGGCCTACTCCATGGATTTATGTTAACAATTATTTTTCTAGATTCTTGTATTACTTTTGTGCAGGTTCGAGTCATTATGAGAATGCAAAGAAAGCATTCCAAGGAGATACTCAAATAAAGAAAGCATGGTGGGGCATGAGAGAAATCCTCCATGGGAAAGGGAAGCTAAAAACCAAAACCTTAAATGATACTTATTCTCATGTTTGTAATGCATGGATTCATGATTGTTACGATGACCTTGAGTCATGGGAGCATGGCGCCTTCTAGCTTATAAAAGGTCACGAATCATGATATTTTTAAGGGTGGAAGAGCTAGTGTAAGGACACCTCTTCCAATTCTTTTATTCTACACTACATTCTATGTGTATTTTTATGTTGATTTTGTTGAGGGTGATTCTTGGATCTTTTGGCATGTTTTGGGCTCATTTGAATGATTTTAGGGGGTTCTAGGGTCTATGGGAAATTTTTTGGAAACATTTAGAGGTTCCAAACATCAAAATGAGAATTTTTTATTTTTGACATCCATAGGATACACGTCCAACTAGAAATATGGACATCCCACCTTGGATGTCCAATGTGAAGTGTAGACATGCAAAGACTAGGTAGACATCTACTAAAAATAGTAGATATCTAACTTGAGAGCAAGGCTTTCATAATAGACATCCCAAAAAAGCCATAGATGACCTAGACACATAGGGAAACTTTTGAAAACTCCTATTCCAATTTGGGAAATAGCCAAAGAAAAATGGAAATAGCCAAAGAAAGATGGAAATAGCTAGGAAGAAGGTGAGAAGACTTGGAAAACATCTAAACTCAAGTTGAGTTGAGAAAATATTTCTAGGGCTTTTATCTTTTGGTTACTTATAAATATTAATGAAATTCACCATTTTTGATACCTAACCATAACCAAAAGCAAGAGAGAAAGAACTCTTGAGGGAAGAAAGCTTGTGCAATAAGAGAGCTTGTGTAAGGAAGTTGAGTGAGAGGCAAGGGAGAGCACTTGAGAGAGGTTAGGAGAATTTCTTATAAGTGTCTTGTCTTGAGCTTGGACTCCATTGTGAGCAATTGAGGATTCACAGGAGACAAGTGTGGCCTCTAAGATCCTTGGGAGAATTTTGAGTTAATCTTGGCTTGTCATTTAATGTATTTTCTATGTATTTTGATAATTTTCTTAATATAAGAATATTTTCTCTATTTTATTGTGTTGTTTTTATTTTCTAAGCTATATCTGCTTAGAAGTTGTGGATTGGGTCCTATTTAGGTATATTGAGGTACAACCCCCTGCATCAAGTACTAATTCTAAAACAAACCACATACTCTTTGAAATTTAATGTTGAATTCTCTAATTGATTCCTTGAAACCTTGTTTATTTGAGCTTGTTGACTATAGAGCTAATGTTGTTCAATTTAATTACTACATTGGACTATGAATAAGGCTTTCAGATCATCCTAGCTAGCAATGCTATTTTTTGATAAATTGGAATACCAAATTTCAATAATGTCTCTAAGATTTCCCACAAACAACCTACTAGCTTGGTCTTGATGTTGAATGTTCTTATGAACTAAAGATAATTCAAATAAATGCATATATTCTAATGCTAAATAAGCTTTTCCAAGACTATGTGGCTTTCATAATTACTTATAAGCAGCTTTTGGAATTTCATTATATGCATTTAACTCCAAAGATATAGGAAGTTGAAGTGGATTTATAGGGAGAGGGTTTGCTATGATATGCAAATTTTAAGTCCTTCTATATGATCCTATTTATTATCTAGCTTTTCTTTTAAATAATAAACATTTAATTAAGGGTCATACTCTAGTCTCTCTAGTTCTTACTCTACTATTTAGATTTCAAATTAAAGGCTCAGAGTCTTCTTCTTTTGATGACACTCCTACATTAATCTTCAACAAATTAACTAGACTTTTAAAAAATTCTAACCTATCTAATAATTCACTCAAGAGATAGACTAAACTAACTAATTTAATCTAACATCGCTCTTCTTCTAGCACTAGTTAAACTATTGGTGTAGGATTATGGCCCAGGCCTAAAACAATTTGGGTACTCATTTTAGGTGGTTGTTGGTCTCTAGTTTCACTAAGGCATGAATAGGATAGCTTTTTCTAGTTTTAAATGAGCTAATTATTGCTAAATATATATTTACTTGTCAAATGTTAAAAGCTTTGTCTCTGTTTATAATTGCTAATATTGAGCTTCCTATTCTAGCTACCTTCAATTCTAACTATTTATTTTAAATGACTTTTCAATCATTAAGCTCTAAAACTCCACATAGCTATATTAGTGAACAAATAATTTTATAAAATATATCATTCTACGAATTTGAACTATTTGTTAATATAGTTCCCAAAAGCTATATTTTACCAAAGGAATGTTATATGGAGGCAAAATCTAACATTAAAGGACTATTCAAAAAGCTTGAAATCATATACAGAACAACACTAATTTCATGTTTAGATTGTGCTAAACTAACACCTTAAAATAGCTATCTCATTTAATGAGAATAATAAAAATAAGCTAAATCTTTGTCTTTCCTAAAAATAGGTTATTCCAAAAAATTTTGTTCACTGAAACATAGCTATATGTAGCTCTAGCTAAATAAGTAAAAAACTATCTAATAAAATTTTTAATTAAAAGAGAAGCTAGAAAAGAAAATCTAAACACGTTTTAGAATTCCATTATCAAAAAATCCCTTTACAAGCTTTCTTCCAAAAACTTCATCCCCCAATACCCCCTTTATAAGTCTATTCATAGCTTTATAAAGTAGCTTTTAAAAATTACAATATTTACAAATTTATGACTTAATTAATTTCATAGTGTCCTCATAAAGTTGTAGGTTGTTTAATAGCTATTCAACTGCTTAGTATGCCTTCTTGATTTTCTAAATTTGATGCCCTATTATTGGTAACTATTAGAATATTTTTTCATAAGTAAATAAAATATTTATTTCTTGATTCAATATATTTGTATATGTATGATTAAGCTTCTTAATAATTTCTTCTGCTTTTGCTTCATTAGCTCCTAATTCGACTAATGAATTAGTTAGGTCATTCAATGCTACTATTGTGTTTAAACAAATTTGTTCTAGCTTCAACTTCCTTGATTAATGTGTGTCACTATTCTTACAGTTTTTATCATTATATTATCTAGAAAATCCTTTTTAAATGGTGGTAGTGCTTCCCTTATTTTAGTAGCTATTCTTACCAAATTCTATACCCTTTGAACTATTTAAGTAAATATAGCTTAATTTTTCTTAGCTTCTTCTATCTCAACCTAGGTATCTTACATCCATTCTTTTTTATAATTAAATTCAATAGTTAATTCCTAAAAATTTGGTTACAGTAAATAAGTATGATCTAGAGCTTTTGTCTTCTTGGCTTGTTTCAATTTAGATCTCATGATAGCTAATCTTTCTTCTAATTATAACATAGGTTGGTCATTTACATCCTTAGAGTCTTTTAAACCTTTCTTTAATTTAGCTATTTCCTACTTATTTTGTACTAAAAATTATTTAACCACAACTATTCTACTATCAATGACTTATTTCATATCTTTGATTACATGTCATAATGCAACATTATAAGCTTCTATCCTCTAGTTTGAGAGTCATGTTTCTTATAAGGAAATATGACACTCGTTTTACTTTCTAGTTTTGTTTGAAGCCTTTAGCTTAGAATTATTCTTCCTCATTTTTCCTTTACCTTAAAAGATAAAACTACTCTTTTCATTAGATGTCCTAAGAAGAAATCTAGAGTTGTTAAAGCTAATGATGAGCTTTCCCCTTCTTTCTAATGTTTCTATTGCTCTACTAGCCACTGCTACTCAAGTAGCTCCTGTTGCTATTATTGTTACTATCACTTTTCAAGAAGATCTTATTATTATTGTTTTTTTAATAGCTCTTATTATTATTTTTTCTTATTTTATTTTATCCTATAAATTCTTATTTTTCTAGCTCCTTTAACCATTGCATATTCAGTACTACTAGGTGGGAACCTCTCATCAAGCATAACTTCTTAAGGATCTTCAAGTTTCCAAGAGAATTAATTTTCTTAAATTAAATTCAAATATTTATGTAGAAAATATTTAACCAAAGGATGATCTCTTCTCTGAATCCATCTACAAACTTCTACAATTGGTTAATCACATGAGAAGATTGGAAGCTTCATTGATAAACTTCTTCTTACTTGTTCTAGCATTTCATCTTTGGCTTGATTTACTTTCTTAACTATATATTTCCAATATATCATATCTACTTCATTAGGTTGATATACCTTTTGAGTCTTTATGGTTGAATATATTCTCTTAGGAGCTATAGGAAAATCACACTACTCTTTATATCTCTTAGTTATTCTTTTAAGATGTCTTGTATTATTAAATTCCCAAAAGCCAAATTTCAAAGGAAACACATCTTTATGCTTGTAATCATGTCTTAACAGGTTTCTCAAATTTTTATTTCTACTTCTATAGTTGTTAAATATGGAGCTACAAACCTTGAAAGCTTATATTCCTAGCCTTCACATTCTTCTATTAAAATTTGAGTATACTAGGCAAGAACAAAAATAGCTCCATGACATTTGTTCTCGATCTTATTAATAATTTTCTAATCTACCCATGGTGGAAAAGCTCATAAGACAAACTTAAACAAATGAGTATATCCATAGTTCATTAAAACCTTTATGGCTTGGGCATCAAGGTAACTCTTTTGATAGATGATTGGAAAAAGCCATAGTAGGGGTCCTCAAACTAAGCTCTATGATATGGTCCACACTTGATAAAGATTAGGGCTATTTGCTCAAGCTTTAAAATCTCACTCAGCAAGAAATCCATTAAAATTGAGCTTTAGATTCAACTCAGTTTCTTATCCATTAATCTCTGCTAAGCTCTACTATAATATATCATTCATATACTAGAATGGGAAGAAAATATTGTCATTTTCTAAGGCTACCCAAACCTAAACATGATAATCTACAATACAATTAATCCCATAGCTTGAACTGAAATAAAAAGCTGAAATAAAAATTTGGTATGAGAACCTCAATTTTGTTACCCTAGGGATAGCATTTCAATAGCCCAAAATATTTGCAACCTATGTTGGAGGAGGTTTTGCAGCTCTTCCAATGTCTAGATGATGCCAAAATCCCCTGCTCAATATTTCCTCATTAAACTATTGGACATATCCTTAACTAATTTCAAGCTCTAAAAGGTCATAGAGCTCATATGATTCTTTACACTAATATTAATAAAATGCTCTATATTCCCTACGAAATAAAGGTTTTCTCTCTTATAAATTATTTTTGCAATTAGACAATTAATGAAATATCTTATCATATTGGTCCTACTTATAATCCCAAGCTTGTGAAGACCTATTTTCTCATAAACATTATATTAATCCTCCATTGTTTCTAAGCTTTTGAGCCATGTCCTTTCAATTGGATCATGGTCTTCATTGAAATTGAATAATTCCTTTTCATCTTGTTCCATCTCTAAGCATTTAATGTTATTCCATTGTTGTAATTGATAGATGTTTAATTTAAAATGCTATAGGTATTCTAAGAAGCTAAAAGTATCAACATCATTAAACTTCTATGGCACTTCTTCTCTCTTCTTATGAGATATTTTGAACTGAATTTATAAAGAGTTCTATAAAAAAAAGCTTAATTTAGAATATTTTCTTGTATTCATAGTGTAGCTCTCACTATGTTCTTTGACAATGCTTTGTATTTTCTTGGTACTAGCTATGTAATTGAAAATTCAGCATAGATCTATAAATTAATAATCAAAGCTTTGATTCTAATTCAATTGCTTGAGGAAAAGTGATTAGAATTATCTTTTGACACATATTTTATGTTTTTAAATTCATATAGCTACTTCTTTGGTGCCATTAATGTTCATGAACTTCAATACAAATAGTTTTGCTCTTATGCTAAGATTATATTTCATCAATTTTATGTTAAGATAATTGGGAGCTAATAGGATAATGTGTCATGTAAGTGGAACCATTTTATAGAACCATATTTTGTTTCTACTGGCTTTGAAGATGAAATAAGCTTGCTTACATGGCTAGTAGAACCAAATCCAAGCTATTTCATAGAACTAATTTTTGGTTCTACTTGTTTCATGACGTATAAAATCGAAAAGGAGATCTTGCTTTAGAATTAGTTCTAAGCTTGTAATGACATGTGGCTTTATGTCTTCTTACACAATATACATTTAAAGTCTTGGTTATTCTTTTAAATTCATGAGACTCTTATACGACCAATTTTGGTTCTAAGAACCTTTTGCTAATGTGGCTCTTTATTAAGCTTCGATCTTCCCCAATTCTCTTTTTTGTTAATCATTGATTTTCTTTGATCTACCAAGCTAGATTAAAATTATAGTTAAGCATGTACATAAAACATGCTTATTACTGTATCATGGAGTCCATATTCCTAAGATAAAATTTAAATTTTTAGATAGAGCTCTTTTACAATCTTACGTGGCTTATGAAACCTGTTCATAGAACCTTTTTTTTTTTTCTACAAATTCTTCTCTTATCACAAGCTGAGGTGGTAGAACTGATTTAAAGCTAGTTTATAAAACCAAAATTTGGTTCTATGAACATTCCTCTATTCTTGAGCTTATGTTGCTTTTTAATATTTTTAATATCTACTTAGCTCAAATCTTTTAATATTTTCCATATGCTAAGCCTTACTTAGCTTTCATTTGCTGAGTTGGGTTAAAATCACAATTGAGCTTGTGTAGAATTTATACTTATTATTTTGTTACGGGTCCCATATCTAAGCTTGAAAAATAAGATTTTTCTCTGATTCTTGACACTAACTTAACTTGTAGAACCAATTTAGCTCTTATTTGAAGAACCCTTTTTTGTTTTATGAACTTGTTCTAAACTAAAAGCCAACATGATTTCTAGAACCAAATTAAAGTTCACTTGTAAAACTAAGTTTTGATTCTACATACTAACTAGCCTAGATAACATGGTAAAACTAAAAATAAGCTTACTATGCTTCTTTTTATGTTGCAAATAACTCTTACTTGTAGAACAACTTTTGAGTTTTACTTATAAAATCATCTTTCTTGATATTAATCACTAATGTGGTTTTTAGAACCATTTTGGAATTTTCTTGTAGAACCAATATTTGGTTCTATGAAACATGTCCTTAGCTTTTGGTGATGTGACTTTTGTGAATGAGATTTTTTAAAAGAATCTAACCTCACTTATGTTTGTCAAGAGGTTACTAGCTAACATGGCTTGTAAAACAAATTTTCAACTTCATAGAACCAAATTTTAGTTCTCTAAAGGTCATCTTCTCAAATCTAACATGGCAAACGATGGAAACTTTCTTTCATAGAATTAGTTTTATTCTTTTTATAGCACTCGCCTTTCTTTTCTTTTCTCTTTTTGGTTCTATAAATCAAGCTTCCCTTATTCAACTTACATGGCATATAATGTGAGCTTTACTTGACCTTTTTTAAGATTCAATGCTTTAAACCATTGTAAAACTAAGCTTCAAACCTTCAGTCAACTAATGTGACTTATGGAACCAATTGAGATTTTGTTCGTAGAATCTTTTTTATTCTATGAACTTATTCTAAGCTAAGCATTAACATGGTTTGTAGAACCTTTTTGGGTTTCCTTTAGAACCCTTTTTTTTTCTACAAACTACTTTAATTCTACAAGATGACATGGCTGCTAGATCTTTTTTGTAATTTCTAAAAAAGACTAAATTTTGGTTGTACAAATCTTTTCTCTTTAAATATGATATGGAAAAATGACTTGAGATTTCTTTATAGAACTAATTTTACATCTCTATGTCAAACTAGATTTTGGTTCTACAAGCCTTTACTAATGCAACTTGAATTAGAGCTTCAACCTTTTTCTACTTAAGAATTTATGTGAATGCTAACCTATTGTAACCTAACATGCCAGATCCAAATTTGAAGTCATTTTGTAGAACTAACTTTTTGGTTCTATGAATTCCACATTCAAAATCAATTTCTCTTAATTTTGTGTGCCCTAAATAATCTTCATAAACTTGAACACATTATCCAAAGAAGCAATTCTTTAAATCAAATTATACATAACAGGCTCTTTCCTTAAAAGCTTATTAGGGTGTAATAATTTTTTGTTTTAACCCTAATTATCCAATGTGGAAAAAGGACATCTTATAGAATTAAATTAATTTGACTTAAAGTCTAGTTTTACATACCGATTTCATGAAGGTTAAACCAATGAGCTAATAAATATACTTAATTGCTAAATAATGTCTATGATTTTTAATATTAAAATTTCCATCATTGAGAATTTTTCTCAAAACCTTAGCTATATGAACCAAACTCCCTTATTAATTGATTTTTGCAAACAATTTCCATTACAAGCTTCATTACTTTCTCTAGGGATTTTTATATCGAGCACTCATGTTTTGCTAAATGAATTTATGAGCCCAGATTCAATGCACATTTGCAATCTATCTTATTAACCTTCTTAAGAACATGCTAAATTTTCTCATACCCCTTTTTCTCAAAATTTTCTATTTGAGTGAAGAGCTCATGAATAGCTTTTCAAATAAGCTTAACACTCCGAATGTTTACTGTTCCATAAAATGGTTGTTATAACAACGAATACATAAGAAGAAGATTTAGATATATAGAAGATAGTTAGAGAAACTTGACAATTCAATAATCAACATGACAATTGAATGAAGATAATAATATATGACCAGTAAGAAGAATGTGGTTGAAGATAGGGAGATCAGTGCATTGTAAGAACAATGAAAAAAGTTCATAAACATCTAATGAAATCACACACTGTGATTAAGGATGCTCTCTAGTAATTAACATCTCATTAAGCTATGAGCAAATGAGTGAAATATTATCCCTATGTAATGAGTAGAGTATGTTATTTGCATATTGATGAGATTGATAAAGAAGATATATAAGATATAAAATCATGTAAGGAATCAAGAAGATTCAAGACATCCAGGATGAGAAAATTAATAATGGTAAAGATAATGACACTAGAATCATTCTTAAGAAAGATCTAAAGGTTTTATTTTTTGACTACTTAATAGATCATGAAATCTGCTATGCAAAGACATCAGTAGATATTGATGAGTGAAAAGTTTTCCCTATGACCAAAGATACTAATCAAAATTATGTACACGTAATCCAATTAAATTTCATCAAACTTTGGTGCTAATAGTATCCTAGATAATTAAGCATAATGTTTCTGATCATTATCTTCCTAATCATCACTTGTGCTAGTTTAGTTGGTATAATTAAGTATGATTAAGGTATAATATGTTTTATTATTTCTATTTATTTTATTATTATAATATTAAATCTATAGAGTAGAACATCTATTCCCACTTTCTGTATCTATCCTAAACCTATATTAATGTTCTTGGATTACTAATTACCTATTGTTATACATACCAAGTATCCATAGCTAGGATTATTAAACATCAATATATTATGCACGAAGTAGTGATGCTCAAGTGTTACAAAGAAGTGTTAGTCCAAGTGCTGTAATGGAAGGAATCAATCTCAATTTTATTGTTGAAATGCCAAAGTATCTGAGGATTGAGAACTTAGAAGGGGGGTTGAATAAGTTCCCCAATAAAAATTTCTCTAGCCACACGAACACACCAAATTTTACATGGTTCCCCAACTTGGGTATGTCCACGTCCACACTCAGAGGATAGATTCCCTACACACCTCTAGAATTTGTTTCTCAAAAATGTGATTTTAAGGGCACCACACCTTATACAAGCATTGAGCTTTGCAATGAAGTGTTTCATTACTATGAAACCATAACCTCGCAAGGTCCCAACAAGCTCAATATGTGGTTTCAAGGATCCCACAACCTTTACAAAATTGAGCTCCACTTCAGAGTGCTTTAACGTTGCAAAACCACTCAATCTTGCAAGATTTCGACAAGCTTAATATAGATGCCTTCTCCTAAGAAGTACATCAACCTCACAAGGATACAAGAGAGAAATGAAAAAAATAAGAAAATAGTGTAACTTAAATTATAGGTCCTTGTACTTTGAAGCATAGTTCTACAAGCAGTCAAGAAAATGGTATGACAAATTAAGTACACAAGTACAATAGAATAGAATAGACAATGATGCCTTTCATGTTGACAATGCTTACTTAATATCCAAGATATTTAAGTCTTCTTATAGACTTGGAGTTTTTGAAAATACCTTGAAATTCATGCAATGACTATTTAATGGCTAGTATAGATGTCTCCTTTGAGATTGGGACCTCTCTTTGAAATAACCATCAATTCTAGCGAGACTTATCCTATACAAGTGGGAAATCTCTTGGGAAACATCTCTTTTGCAATGGAGACATCTCCTAAGAATAGTAGATGTCTTCTCAATTTGTGCACTTTATCTTTTAAGGCTTCATCTCATCAATTTTTCTTCTTTTCACTCCTCGAAGCATCTTCATTTGATTCATAGCCTTCGTTCTTGTCCATGCTCTCATCTTGCCCAAGTAATCCTTGTTTTGACATCACTTTGTAGATCTCATTTTTTGAGTTCTCATTCATGCCCTAAAAAATCATCCCACTCCATAAACATTCTATGTTCTCCATTTTCCTTAAAGTTTTGACATACCAAAAGGTCAACAATATTCCCCTTTTTGGTGATTTCCAAAACTTAAGAAAATGGGTGAGTCAATAAACAATAATAATAGTCAATAAAAATATTAATATATATAAATTCCAATGACAACCAAGGTTATAACTAGGATAATGATTCTAAAGATCAAGGCATAGGGTAGGGATCACATGAAAGAAAAACTATACTATGCAAACATGTCTCCATAATAATGCAAAAACACATAGCATCAACTATCTATAAACCATTGAAAAACTATCCATACAACCAACCACTAAAATATCCTCAACATGTACATGAAGCTATCTTCCCCTTTTGGGCATCATCAAAAAGAAGAGAGCACCCAAGGTTGATAATCACTAACCTCAATCACATCGTCTAAATCTTCATCCAAAACAGTTGTAACTCTAGAAGGTCTATAGGTCTCCTCCTCATCATCATCATTGCTGGTACTCGCACTGGACATGTGCAACTCATCATCATCCTTTGAAGAAGGTGGCTAGATAGGGGCTCTATGCGGATGAAGCTTCACTCAAAATTTAGATGAAGTTGGTAGATCTAGTTGGGATGGAGCCTGCTGAGAGGATGAGGAAGCTCCCTTCCTCTAATAGGTTATGGAATCATCAGACCTCCATTGGGACAAAGTCCCAAAGATTCTCTCCACGGCTTGCTACTCAAACGACCTAGGAGCATCATCCTAATGATGAGAACTGGGTCCAAGCTACATGGAATCAGGATGCTTCCCCTAGACACATGCCATTGGTGCAATAGGCTCCTCTATATCATTGAATCAAACTCATTTCTTGAGTCATGGACCCAAGAAGGTCTAGCTACTACTAAATGTCTCATTGGAGTAGGAAGGTCCTCCTCACTTTCTAAATTGGGAGGAGTGGTGATCTCCTCAAACTGCTACCCATTAGGAGGAAGAGGTACTCTAGCTACTTCCATTCTCTTATGCAGGTAAGATAGATTCCTACCAATCATCCCCAAGGTACGAGAAAATGGCCAAAGTAGCTCCTTTAGGGAGCAACTCACCTATTCACTAGTAGATTTGGACCTTCTCAACTGAGGAGAGGCCTAAGATGGTGGTGTCAATCTCTTCTTCTAGGACTAAGGTGGCTTGGTGCTAGGTTTTTTCTTCCTGAACATGAAAGAAGCTCCTATTCTCTACATACTTACCAAGGCTTCTCTTACCTTTGAGCAAAGGCATTTCAGGAGTGGGCACACCTCTTTGACAAATTAGCAAACTGATAAGGTGTGCATGTCTAAAGATCCTCTCTTTGGTGAACATGTTTAGCATGTCATGGCAAAGAGTGTGGCCCAAGTCCAATGGTTGTCATGTAAGAAGATAGTATAGAACAAAAGCTTGGGCTGGCAACAAATAGTTATAGCAATGATGTTATACAAGACAATAAGTGATAGAGTGGAAGCATTTGGAGATATCTTATTCCTATAAATTCTTCCTCTACTAAGAGACATAGACTTCCCAAACAATGCATCAAAAAATTCATCATAGGTAACAAGAATTACACCATTTGTAAAAATATCATTCATGGAATGAATGGTGACCTGGAAGACATCAGCACTATAGATCCCAAGAAGTGCATTAACCACTTGACGAGACACATCAATCATCAAACCCCCAGCCATGATAGTGAATGCTCCAATCACAACATTTGTAATGACAATGTTACAATAAAACATTCAAATAAGAACTTCAGGCATAAATAAATCGATGGAACTAAAGGTAACCCAATTTAACACTTGGAAAAAACTCAATAATACTTTTGGCCTATGCAAAAGAAAGGAAAGAGAATTTTTTGAAATAATGAAAATAGTTTGAGTTACCTAAAATTGGTGCTAGGCATTGAAAGACTTCAACTAGGGGTTGTATGAGCTTGGATTTCTACTGGATGCTCTCCTTGACCTTTCTTTGATGGTGCCCTTGATATTTTAACCTTCTTATGGGTCATGGATGCATAAATTGCTATCAATGGTAGGGTCCTAGTCATTTCTCCTTGGTCATCTCATTGAAAAAGAGTCAAAAATAAGTGTTTGAATTTTTATAATCACAACAAATGAGGGTTTTTAACAAAAAATTAGACATCTTCTTCAAAAGATAGATGTCTCCTCCATACCTAAAACTACAAGTAGACATCTCATTTGGAAAGTAGATGTCTCTACTGCATTAAGGGAAAATTTAGGTAGACGTCTCTATGGAGGAGAAGACGTCTCTAGGCAGATGTCTCCTTTTGGAATTAGACATCTCCTAGGAGATGTCTCTTTTGGATGAGGCTCAACAAGGTGGGGTTCAAGAATGGCTACCAAGAATTATAGTCTTAAAAGATATCCATAATGAATCAAAGACTTACCTTTACTTACCTTTCTTGCTGAAGAGAATTAAGATGCCTAGTAAGCTTGAGAAGGAAACTCCTGTTTTGAGGTTTCTCTTCTCATATAAACTTCTTTAATTTCCAAGCCTTGGCTCCCTCTCACAAAATTGTTGAAGAGAGTCTTCTCATTCTCATGTTCCTTCTTTTTTATTTTCCATACCTTCTTGACTTCCTTATCCTTTTGATGTGTCCTCCATTCTTTTTTTCCCTAGACGATTTCTTTTCTAGGTGCACTTGGGTAAGACCAAGGAGTCTTATGATATGAGTAGGTATTCATATGATAATATTTTAAACTACATTCCCATTTCTTATGCCCAAATTTATTACATTGATAACATCTAACCTTCCTATAGTTGTTAAAGTGATCAAACCTGAGAGCTACTTTTGGTTGAAATGTAGTGCCTGTTGATTCTTTATTCTTTGGAAAAGCCTTTTGTTGAGATGGAGTCTATGTAGATACTTCTTCATGAGTATAACATCCCAGCCCACTTTTATCATGTGGACTTCTTCCTTATCCAAGAACCATCCAAAGGGACTCTTTTCCTTTGTCCAGCCTTTCATTTACAAGTTTGGCATCTGCAACTTCTTCTTTAATCTGCTCATAAGATTTGGTTAGCCCTTTATTCTTAGCCCTTACATCCAAAATTTCTTTTTTTAGGTCAAAAATTATTATATTTAATGAAGAAATATCTTAATCCTTGGTTTTTCCTTGCTTAGTCAGCTTTACACAAAGACTTTGAAGTTATA
The DNA here is from genome assembly GCA_015680685.1 of Gnetum montanum. NCBI lineage: Eukaryota > Viridiplantae > Streptophyta > Gnetopsida > Gnetales > Gnetaceae > Gnetum > Gnetum montanum. The sequence continues at coordinate 598,300 of MNCI01021501.1, forward strand.
AGAGTTCCTTACACAATAAATCATACCTCTCTTCATCATTTTCAAATTCATCATCTAAGATGCTAGCATCATCATTTGTGAGTGCCATATAGATGTGTGAATTTTTTTACATCATCCTCCACCTCTTCTTCACTTTGTTCTACATCATCCTAGCTTGTGTAGAAGTTGGTCTTTTTCATATCCATATCATTTGTATCCCTCCATTGCAACCTAACATTACTAGGAAATTTGGAGGCCATATGGCCTCTTCCACCGCAAACCCAACATTCTATTGAAGAAGAATCAAAATTAGAACTTGAAAAATTTTTACCTATTTCCTTTTGAATTGATTGGGTCTTTTTTGATTGGAGCTCTTACTCCTTTTTGCCATAAGCATTTGTAGCCTTCTTGATAGAAGTGCTATTTCTTCTTTGCTACTCACATATTGCTTCGTAGGTTCCTTTTCCTTAAAGGTAGATTTTAGGGCAATGGGATTTTCTTTTCTTGCACCTTCACTTATGGGTTTCATTTTATAACCAATAAGAGCACTTTGGAGCTCTTTGAATTTTTACAACTAAAAAATCTCTAATCTCCTCCATGGCTATAACCTTAGTCTAAATTCCGATTTTAAAGTTCTAATCATTTTTATTATTACATCACTTTTAGATAGGTCCTTGCCTGTACCCTTGATTTCCACAACTAGATCATTTTCCCTAGAGAAATAATATTTTATGTTTTCACCTTATCTCATTCTAAGTTTATCATACTCACTTTGCAAATCTAAAAGTTTAGATTTCTTAACTATCAATGTTCCTTCATAGGTAGCTTCTCAAGTTTCCCAAATTTCTTTAGCCATTTTACATCAAACTACTCTATTAAATTTATATTTATTCAATTCACAATATAAAAAAAATTCTTTAGAATCATGCATAAACTTACCTCTTTCTTCTTGTGTACACTTGCTCTGGGGCTTGATGGCCTTTGTTGCACTATTGATAGGTAGTGTATAGCCTTCAAGGATGGACTCCTATACTTCAAACTCCATAGACTCAAAGAAGCCTTGCATCCTTACCTTCCAATAGGCAAAGTCTAACCCATTGAACATTGGTGGCTTTGTGTAATATGTCCTCTCCATAGTTCACTCTTGAAAGTTGATGTTGAATAAAAGAGTACCAAGCTTTGATACCACTTGAGGATCAAGAACTTACAAGGGGGGTTGAATAATTTCTATAATAAAAATTTCTCTAGCCATATGAACACACCAAATTTTACATGGTTCCCCAACTTGTATGCATCCACACTCAAAGGGTAAATTCTTTGCACATCTCTAGACTTTGTTTCTCAAAAATGTGATTTGAAGAACATCACAATGTATATACGCATTGAGCTCCACACTAAATTGTTTCATTATTGCAAAGCCACTCAATCCTACAAGGTCCCAACAAGCTCAATATGTGATTTTAAGGATCCCACAACGTTTACAAAATTGAGCTTTGCTTTGGAGTATTTTAACATTGTAAAACCACTCAATCTTGCAAGATCCTGACAGTCTCAATACAAATGCCTTCTCACAAGAAGCACATCAACCCTGTAGGGCTACAAGAGAGAAACAAAAATGCAAGTAAAAAGTGTAACTTAGATTTTTTACTTTGAAGTACAATTCTACAAGCAATCAAGAAAATGATATGACAAATGAAGTACATAAGTACAATAGAATAAAAGAGACAATGATGGCTTTGATGTTGACAATTCTTACTTAATACCCAAGAGATTGAAATCTTCTTATAGCCTTGGAGTTTCCAAAAATTTCTTAGAGTTCATGTAATAGCTCTCTAATAGTTAGTGTAGACATCTCCTTCAAGATTGGGATGTCTCTTTAAAATCACCATCAATTCTGGGGAGATTTCTCCTCTATAGATGGGACGTCTCTTGGGAGACATCTCTATGGAGATGTCTCTTCTACAATGGATAAGTCTCCTAAAAATATTAAATGTCTTCTCAATTTATGCACTTTATCTTTTGAGGCTTCATCTCATCAATTTTTCTTCCTCTCACTCCTCGAAGCATCTTCATTTGACTTGTAGCATTTATTCTTATCTATGCCCTCATCTTGCCCAAATAGTCTCCATTTTAACATCTCTTTATAGATCTCATTTCTTGAGTTCTCATTCATGCTTTACAAAATTATCCCATTCAACAAACATTTTATGTTCTCTAGTTTCTTAAAGTTTTGAAATACAAAAATGTCAACAGTATCTAGGTCTATTCAATCAATTCTATCTATACTATAGGCACTTAGAGGAAAATTTTTCTAACTTCTATGGAAATAAACTACAAGAGATTCGCTACTAGAATGATCAAAGATGCCATAAATGTAAATGGTACACACATTTATATAGGCTTAGGACTAGATGACATCGATGCATATATGTCAATATATCAAAGGATACATCTATGAGGATGCATCAACAACATCGATGGCACTACATCAATGCATGCCCATTGATGTTGCTAACTTACTAATGCTTTACCATAACTCCATGACTAGCTAAAAACTCTTTCTTGAGTGAAAAAAGGTGGGATCAATTTGTTTAAAAAATTTTGGGAGATGTGGAACTAACAATTGACTAACTAATAATTAACTTTGAGTAATACATTGCAAATATTTGAGCATTTATAATGAGGTTTATCAAAATTAGATATTATACAAAAAATTACAGGCTATATGCTAGACAGTATTTTCCATGATGGAGTCTTTACACCATGCCTAAATGTGGAGGCTCCTATAACTCAAATTTTCCTTCCTTAATCCTAGTCCAACTAGTGATCTAGGTTGTCCTACTACTATTGCTACCATTTTTAAAAATTTGAATGCATCTAACAATGCCTTTATTTTATCTTCTTTTCTCTATGGATCATTAATGATTAGGTAGCATCACCTCGACTAGCTCATATTAGTATATTCCATGGGTAAGGCAATGTTGGAAACATCTCCTTCATGTTGGCAAACTAGGCTACAAGCTTCTTAAACTTCATGTCAAATGTTCATACAAGGTTTTACAATTCTTAGTAGTTAGTCATTCTTTTAGTTAGGTTCTCAACAACTAATTATTGATCATCAAATTTTCTCTTAAGAACCTTAAGATTTGCATTAGTTTCTTCTAGTTTCTACTTCGTATCCTTATAAAGCTTGAACTCTACCTCATAGATGAGGTGGGAGTTGTCCACTTGCTTCTTCAACTCTAACCTTGATCATCTTATAGTTAGTTTCACCAAATTTTCATATTAGAGGTTGATTAACTCTATGTATTTAATAATTTCTTTGATTTGCAAATCCTTTAGCCAAATTTATACTTTATAGTATGTGTTAAATTCATCAAAGATGGGCTACCATGCATCACCTCATCAATGGAGTTGCTAGAGGGCCTCATTTACTTTAGCCTTGTTCAACCTAATTCCCTTTTTATTTACTTCCTTAAGCATGTCCGTCTAGTCTCTATAATGATTCTTTACTTTTTCATATTTTAGGGATTCATTTTTCAAATGGTAATCTCAATGGCAGTCTTCTAGAAAATGGCCCAAACTTCCTCCATCAAAAAATTTCTATTCTCTATCACCAATCTCATAACATCAGGATTCACCTTGGTAAGTTATTCTTATTGCTAGAAGATGTGTTTTAGCAGTTATTCCTTTTGTGTTTCAACATTTTTTAAGAGTTGATTCTTCTTAGTTAGAGTTTTATTCTTCCTACACATGTCTAGAATGTCATGGTTCATGATGTTTAACATGATTTCTAACAATGATGTGTTCCAGACTACCCCACATTTTATCATTCTCAACATTCTTTAGTTGTTATTAAAGCTGTTAAAAAGCTTCATCCCTTGTGACCTCTAGATGAAGAATGATAGGATCTAACAATCAGGCTCTGAGTTTTGTAACCTTAGCTACTAACCTTTAGTTGATATTGGTAGCTTCCTCTAATTATGCTTGTATCACTAATAACTTCCCCCCTTATCTCTAGAAACTATGACTAGATTGCTATAATATCTTCTAGGATATTAAAAATCTCTAGAATTAGTTGCTTGGTTCCAACTAGTCATTTCATCATCTCTACATGTTATGCTACACTCATCCCCCTACTCCTAGCTTCTGTAAATACTTAAATATCTACCATAGTAGCAATATCTAGAATAGAGACTTACATGAGTGCTTAGAGCTTATTCAATCCTATCTACCACCACCTCCACTATTGTTTCCTAGTCCTTGTGTGGCATAACCAAGAATAATGCACCCTTTTCTTCTTCTAACATGATAGAAAAATTTGTTGCATTCCTAGAGATTTTAGGGATTAATTCTTCTTATATTGACATAGTGACTTCTCATGTGTTGGTATTGGACCAAACAAAAACTTGGTTTTTTTGTGTGAAGAATGGATTAACCACATCATTCATCAATCAACTAGTAGTCCTAGTGACTTCATTGAGATGGCTCATGACCTTAAATTATGTTGATAATTCATCATCACCCCTAGAGGCTTGCTACTATAGTAGCTGCTCCCTAAGTTACCTTATATGTTTGAATGTTCCCACCATCTCTAGTGTTGCTTTAGGTGCTACTAGTAGTATCAAAGCTAGTACCTCTTCTTGGAACTTAGCAAGGATCTTATCTTTCATCATATCCTTTCAAGATGCAACAGGGATTCTACAAACTACACTATTGGAATAGTGTCCTCTCCCTCCTCTTTTACTAAGTTTTATGATAAGGTAAGGAAAGGAAATTATCTCCCAATTCATCTCATTTTCCTTAAACCATTTCTTAATTTCTAAGAAGATAATTTTAGGAAGGTTGATGAAGAATTTTCCACTCAAAGCCACATATTCCCTAGTAGAGAACATAGTGACCTTGCTACGTCATACCATTGAATTAAGATGGTATGCTACAATCTTGAAATACACATATTCTACATTTGTAAGAGCACCATACTCCTTACAATCCATTCCATAGCAATGTTAAGTTCATTCTTTATTAATTTTTACATCTACCTATATCGAAACCACGGCTAACTTTTTTCCAATGTTGAACAATCTAAGGACTTATGTAATAACTTCTACAAAGTAGGAGATGATTGTCTTTGATCTTCATTGTTGCATCTCCTTGGTAATTATTCTAGAAAAGATAGGTCTCCTCGAGATATGACTCCACACTGGTGGAAATGATGGACTATAGCGAAGATCCTTGCAACTATGTCTAGAATTATTCTAGCATTAACTCTAGGAAGGATCCAAAGTTCAATTGTTGAAGAACTATTCTACTGAATTTCTTACTATGAATATCCTTTAGGAAAGTTTCTATCAAGATAACTTCTAGGTTTGACATGGGTCTTGGTGTTTTATCTTACCTTGATTACCTTGTTTTTATGGTGGAAATATAATGAATGAATTCTACCATAGGTTCTTCTATTAAGGGCCCCATAGGATGAGTTACTTTAGTAGCCTACTTTTGTTATTTGTTGACCTTTTGATACGTCAAAACCTTGAACAAAGAAGAATTTGTTAGTTTGTTTGTGAGATCTTGTAGGTCTAAGGAAGGTGAATGTAGCATATTAAGGAGACCAAGACAAGAGCAAGAATTGAAAAATTGGAATGCTAAAGTCCAATAAGAAGATGCAAGGGTTAGAAGGAAATTACAATGATATGAGACATCCTAAATCCTAGAGAAGACATCTTAGAAACTTACAAGATGTCTCACACTATGGTAAGATGTCTTTGTTGAGAAAATTTGCTCTTGAGTAAGATGTCTCCATAAAATAAGATATGTCTCAAGAAAAGACAAAAGATCTTATGCAATATATCTTATGCAAGATGTCTTGCCACAAGTCAAGACATCTCAAGTCTAGATAAGACATCTCACCTACAAGGAGATAAATACAGTTAAACATCTTGGGCTTGTAGAAGATATCTTGACTAGCCATTTCAAGCCATTGTATGGATTTTAATGGACAAATGAAGGAGAGAAAGACTATAAAAGAAAGACATCCTAAATGGAAAGTAAAGTGCTATATAAGATATTAAGCAATCATTGTATACATTCTTTGAGACAATCATTATATACATTCCTTGAGGAATATTATACTTCATTTTCTTAATCATTTGTTGTTTATTATGAGCTTTAAAGTAAGAAATTAGAAGCTTAGTTAGTTTTCTTCCTTGATCATTCTATTTATTATTATAAGCCCTAAGGGGTTAGATGTGCTTCTTGAGGGAATGCACCCTTTAAGCTTGTTGGAACCTTAATGGGTTGGATGTGTTTCTAAGTGAAAACACCCCTAGAAGAGCTCAAGATTTTGTAAAGGTTTTGATACTCTTGAAACCACACTTTGAGGGAAAAAAGTCTAAAGGTGTGCATGGATTCTATCCTTCGAGTGTGGACATACCCAAGATGAAAAATCATATGCATCCATTATGCAAGAATTGGGCCTTATTGACTAGAACTTATTCACCTCTCCCTTCTAAGTTCTCAATCCAAAAGTGGTATTGAAGCCCTGGTACTCCCAAATTGAGCATAATAACTCAGGAGTGGACTATGAAGGGAACATCTTACAGCAAGTCATTAATGTTTGACTGGATCAACCATGTATATTGGAAGGCATAGATGTAAGGATTATTTGAATCCATGAAAATCGATAGTAAAAATAGGCATTACACTACCAATAGGTACATTTTCTAATGATGATAAAAATAAATTTATGTTTGATTCAAAGGCTATGAACCAGCTAGACTATGCTCTTATTAAACCTAAATTTAATAGAGTAGCTAGATGCAAAACTACCAAAGAAATTTGGAAACTTTTAGAAGCCACCTATGAGGAAACCTCTGTAGTTGAACAATCTAAACTCCTAGTCTTGAAAAGTGAATATGACATGTTAAAAATTAAGGAAGGTGAAAGAATCAAAGATTATTTTTCTAGGGCCAATGGCATAGTAGTTGCTGTTAGAGGAAAAGGTAAATACTTACCTAAAACTAAAGTTATCATTAAAATAATTAGACCCCTACTACCTGAATTTAGACCCAAAATCACTATCATGGAGGAAATTAGAAATTTATTTGTACTTAAATTTGAAGAATTACAAAGTGCACTTGTAGCATATGAGATGAATCTCATAAGTGAAAGTGCTATCAAGAAGAAATCCATAGCACTTAAGAATTCCTAAAAAGAAAAGCTCTACTACCTAAATTTAGATCCAAAATCACTACCATGAAGGAAATTAGAGATTTTTCTATACTTAAATTTGAAGAATTACAAAGTGTACTTGTAGCATATGAGATGAATCTCATAAGTGAAGGTGCTATTAAGAAGAAACCCATAGCACTTAATAATTCCTCAAAAGATAAGGAGATGTTAGATTGTGAAGGAAATAGTGATGATAAACTAGCTCACCTAATAAAAAGAGTAAAAAATCTTCTAGCATCTTTGTCATTTCCTCCCTTGTCTCTCTCATCCACTTCTTACTATACTCTATTTCAATCATTATCTCCTTAAATCTCAAAAGGGTAAGATGAGAGCAATCTATGGCTTTTTCTTTTTTGGCTTGTTTTAGCTATGAGTTCATGACATCTAGTCTTTCCTCCAACTACTTGTTCATATATTCTTGGTTTTCGAGTAGTGATTCCTTGATTTTTATAGTTTCCTTAAGCTACTCATTTCTTTCTTTTAGCCTCTTGATTTCCTATTGTAATCTTGAAACTTCTTATTCATTCTACAAGAGGAATTTCTTCAGCTTAGCTATTTGGCTATTGGCTATTTACCCCTTATCTTTGATCAATGTAGCTATGAAGTCAAACATATCCTAATGGGACATTACAAACTTCTACCTTTTCATCTATGGATCATCTTCCTCTTACTAGAAGATCACACTAGCTTCTATCTTAGGTGTTTTTGGGAGCTTTTGACTCTATACAATATGACCTTTATTTTTTCTAATTTTAAAAGACCTAGCCACCCCCTTCATAAAATATCTATATGGGAAGGTGAGAGCTAAAGACAAGTTTTTTCCTTCCTTCTACTACTACTGTAGTTGTTGGAGCTTGATCATCTTCTATTCTTCTTATTATTTTATCCTTTTTTGTTCTTCTTATTATTGTTAAACCTCCATTTTCTTTTGTCATTCTAATAGTTGCTACTATTTTTGCTCATTTAACTTCTACTCATGTAGCTATTGTTCTTGCTTTGCTCTTTCTTGATAGATTCTAGACTTTCTTGTGGTCCTTACTCTAGCATATTCATCCCCATCAAGAGGAACAAGCATGGTACTCTTTGGCTCTAAAAATTTCCATGAGAAATAATTTTTCTTCATTCTAACTAGGTTCTCTTTTGAAAAATCCTTGGCCAAAGGATGTTCTCTATCCTCCATCCATCTACAAACTTTGATTACATGGGCATCACAAGTTGAAGCAAGAAACTTCAATGATAAGCTTCTTTTGAGCTATATTGAAAATTCTTCCTTCACCTAAGTTACCTCCCTAATAGAAGCTTTAGGATAGACTATCAGTTTTATTAGGTTGATGAACCTTCCTAGTCTTTTCTATGGAATAAATCCTCTTTTGAGTTGGAGGAAAACTGCAGCACTCCCTATATCTTCTTGTAATTTCCTTTAAATGACTAGAAATAATGAATTCCAAAAATCCAAAATTAAGAGGGAAAAATTATTTATGCTTATAATCATGTCTAAGTGGGTTTTCCCATATTTATCTATCAAATTCTATCATGGCCAAATAAGGAGCTACAAACCTTAGAAGCATTAAATCCCTACCCTCAAATCCTACTATTAAAATCTAGGTATAGTGTGCAAGAAGGAAAATAGCTTTATGGCACTTTCCCCTAATTTCATCTATTACTTGCTAGTCAATCCTCAGTAGGAAAGCTTCTAAAATTAGCTTAATCAAATGCGGGTAAATACAATTCATCAAAAATTCCAAAACCTATGCATCGAAGAATCTCCTCTAATAGATGATTGGAAAGAAGTCATAGTAGGGGTCTTCTAGTTCAGCTCTTCTCTATGAAGCATAACACATAAAACATAGAGCCATCATCTCAAACTCAAGAACCTCTCTTATCATGTAATCCAACAAAAATAAGTTGAAGCTTAACTAAACCCCTTGTTCTTTAGTCTTTGGCTTTGTATGTCAATGGCTTTCTGTTCAAAATATGCCCAAATATCACTCTTTAATACTCAAGGACTCATTCTTAAATTCGTTTGCTTAAAACAAGTTGTTCATTTCATTTTTTGTAAGCTTGGATTTATTTAAGCTACCTCATTTAAGATGTAAGAGCTTAAATTTAAAACCTTTCCTTTTACAATATTGCTTCATTTTTTATGTTAGCTTGTTAAGCCATTCCCAAGCTTCTTTGTAAAATCAATTCTAAGCTCTATGAATTCACTCTACAAACAGGTTTGATGTGGTTAAGTGAATTCAAGATTCTTCATTAAGCTTATTCTATGTCATATCATGTCATTTGTTGAGCTATATTAAAAAGTAAAATGAGGATGTATGTAATTCTTGGTGACCTCGAGATCTGATGTGGCTTGTAGAGCCATTTTGGAGTTAACTTGTAGAGTCATTTTTGTGTTCTACAAACATGCTCTTCATAGAAGTTGATGTGGAAATATAATTCTTAATTGTATATGTTGTTATGAAAAGAAAAAAAAAAGGAAAAATGATTTCTTGTAAAAATAAAGGATTACTAACATAACAAACTAATATCATTATGATGGTAACATTTTAATAAAAATTAAAAGTAGTTCTTATAAGTATGAAATTCATGAGCCTCACTTCATTTTATTTGCAAATTACATAATTCTAGCAACGAGGAAATTTCAAACAAAAATTCTAAGAAACATAAGCATAAAATTCCTCATACCTATTTCATTTGTGAAGTATGCAAAGCCATGGCTATGGTTCTTAAGAAGGAATTACTAAAGGAGAAGGAACAAAAATCAATTTTGATATTGTCATTACTAGGAATGAGAATTTTATGATTTTACAAATCAACATAGTACTTGGGATATTTAATTTGATAAGGAATATCATCATAATTATTATGAATTCTTTATTGATGGTGAAATAAGAAAGAAAATGATAGAAGTTGGCATGGATGGTAATACATGTTTCTCTATGTGTAATATGGATTTCTTTCAAGGATTCAAGTCAAACACAAGGATTGTATGTATAAGGTTTCAATAATAGAGGATGTGCTCAAGCATACATTTAGAAAAAATGGGATTAATTACCTTGTTATTGACACCTAGAATGTAAATAAGTGCATGCGTATAGAAGTCTTTCTTATAGATGAAGAATTCAAGTATGAAGAAAATGTTTAGGTTAACATCAATAGCCTTCTTGGACATGAGCATAGTTTATTATTGCTTGTTGAATTAATCAAACTACAAGACATTTATTTAGTGGCTTCCATGGAAGTTATTATATCCTGTAAGTTATTGGAAGATAAAGTATTATTGGGTGAGATTTGCAACATTTAATCTTCATCACATCATCACTAAACTAGATTACAATTTAGATTCAATAGTTTGTATTGACAATTATGAAAATTTTGTACTTATAAGAAATGTCAATGTAGTATTAACATATGTCCTTACATCGATCCTAGTGAGTACTATGAAAGTTGTAAACCTAGACACCAAGAAAGTAATTTCTATAAGGACTGTAACCAAGAAGATGGTTATGACCACTAGAACATCTTAAAGGACTTCTCAAACTATATTACATTTAGTCAATATTAGAAGGTTAGAGATGCACTTTTGTAAAGATAAGTAGATAGGAGAAATCCAAGCTATCCAATGAGGATCTTCATTAGAAATATGAAAAAATAACAACTTGGAGATAAATTTTTCATCGTTTCTTCTCCAAATTATGATGAAAAAGCTCCTAATGAAAGTTATTTCTAAAATTTCTATATTAGATATTCATAAATTAGAAGATAATAAAGATATTTTAGACATCACTAAGGCAAGCCATGCATTATGAGCTTGTACTTACATGTTTACAACTAATATATATAACCTAATAGGAGCACAAAATTATGCCTCTCATATTCAATTTTTTTATGCTAAAAAATGGAAGGAAAACAAAGATGCATGGGGCAATCTATTAAAGATATAGAGAAAATACCTAAATAAAGCCATTCATCAAAGGATGTAGTATTAGTTTGAAGAAGTCAAACTTATTGATTGAGCATGAGGTTCTGTGTATGGATGTCTACCTATACATAAAATCTATGTTGCATTATGTACATACTTTGCTCTACATTGAAGATAAAATTGATCAACTTATAAACGATTTGGAGAAGTTATCACTACAAGAAGAAGATTAGAAGAAGTAGGAGTATGAATTTAGTTCAAGAGTCAGTATGAGACTATGAAGGCTTAGCTAAAAGGTTATGTAGCAAAAATTTAGTATAAGATAGAAACTAGACCACAGATGACATTGTTAGATTAGTTATGATAAAAAATGGGAGAATAAGATCTACTGGATATAATAGCAATAGAGAACTGTAGTATTAGAAGTTTAATGATGATGTTAAGAACAAGCATGCTTAAGTTTAGGTAGACTTGATGACTATCCATAAGACAAATAAGTTGGCAGTAGAGAATAATAATTTGCAAGTGAACTTGTATAAGGTAAAAAATCATAGGCATATTATACAAGAAACTACTAAAAATCTACAACAAAAAGTTAAGGAGAAGGACGGCTAGGTAATTATATACATAAATAAAGTTCAAATAACGTCCAAGAAAATTTTCTCAACATGTGCTTGCATTGCAACTATCCATGACATTTACTAATATTACATTAAGTGATGTTCTAGACATAGTAGAAGTGTATGAGTCTAGTTTAGACAAAGTATGTATAAGATTATGAAGGCTCGATTCAAGGATTATGTTGCAAAATTTGAGCAATATAAGGTAGAAACTAGATCACATATTGTACCATTAGATCAATTCTAATTAAAAATAGGGAAACAAACTATATTAAATCTAACAATAGTGAAATAGAAAAATTTGAAGACAATTGAAGATTTCAAGAACTAGCAAAAAAATAATAGTCTTCAAGTGAACTTTCATGAGACAAAAGATCATATGCATGTTGTGTAAGAAATTGCTAAAGATTTATAGCAAGAAGTCAAAGGAGAAGGAAATTCAATTAATCATATACATAGATAGAGTTTAGAAACCAACCAAACAAATTAAAGAATTAGATGCTAGATAATCTATTTAACAACATGTTTTCACATTGCCACTGTCCATGACACTTACTAATGTTGCATTAGATGATGTTCTAGACATAGTGGACAAAGAACTTGAATCTCAACTAGAAGAAACTACACCAACTAATTCTTAGATTTCAAAATCTTAGTTATTAGTATCACTAACATAAGCAATAATTCTAGGTTCTTATTCATGAAATTTGGAATCTATGCTTAATACAACCTAAGTGGGTACCCCATAATTATGCTATGTATTCCATTTTTGTAATAAAAGCAATAGTATCATTCTTAATTCCCATGTATTCATTTTTCTATGAACTCATGGATGAAGGAAAAATTTTATTTGTGTGTATGACTGTGTATCCTCATGACTACCCATCATGGGGATATATGCATACTTGTAAAATTGAATAATCTACCATGTTATAAGGCATGTTCATTCATCGATTTTTTAACTAATTGATCGGAAGCGATATCGCATCGTCCCCTGCGATATCGCGGTCCGTCGCCAAATCTATAAATAAGAGGTGGCACTCCCCTTATTTCCCATCTTGGTCTAGAAGTAGCGAAGCTCTGGCAGTTTGATCACTCCAAAGATAGATTAATTTCCCATGTGCCCGCAGTAGGAGTCCTAGAGTGAACGGATCTTTATTCGAGAAACATTGTACCTGAACACAAAGTTGTGTACGGCAATAAAGACGAACTTGATTGGATAAACCTTGCAATGCATGGAATATGATTTTATTTTAATTGCTATTTATTGCTTTCCTAGAATGTGGTACGAGTACGACTTGATTACAAGCATCTAAGAATGTGTACGGTTAGTCAAGGAATCGGCTGCTCGTCGCATGCGGTATGAGTACGACTTGATTACGAGCATCTAGTGTGACTACTTGGTAACCTAGTGGCATATTCCAAGATCTACACTTGGTAATCCCAATGGTAGTCGAACACCCCGATGTGTACAGTTAGTCAAGGAATCGGCTGCTCATCGCACTTAGGCTAGATAGGTTCTCTCAACCCTTTCCTCCTAGTTAGGTCCCTTAGTACGACCACTTCGAGCATGTGCGTTACGTGTGGTGATCCCAGTAACAATTAGCGTTTGGTAGCCACAGTTGCATAGTTCAGGGTGTGTACGGTAAGTGGGAACGAATGCTAACGCTAGTTAATTTAGACTTAGTCCTTAGTTAGAGTTAGTTAGTTTCTCAACCCTTCGTTCTTAGCATAGAAGACATAAAATCATAAAAGACCATAAAAATCATATACCTCAGACTTACTTAACCATACACCATGACAACTACAAGTAAGTCTGGGAAGACAATGAATGATTAACCCCAAGTGTTCCATGGGACATATAGGCATTTAGTCTGTGGAGTTCAACTGGATCACGCGTGCTACGCTCGTTTCGTATGGTTGAGTATAGGGGTACCTCGCCACTCATCATTAGCGCCATTACTAGGGACTAAGTGTTTATGTGCTAAATAGAACATAAGGGATATCACTCACATCATTGTGAGCCTTAACGAACCTTTGGGTTAATCAAGATAAAAATTTATATAATGGTGAAATTAGCACACCGATAAAAATTCCTTCTTCTCATAAGAGCAACTCACCACCTAAGGACCACACACGAGATAGTCAGCAACATAAAAAACATAACCCAAATCAGCCAAGTCCTAAACAATACAAGATAGTTTATACTCATCCCGATGAGTATATTCCAGACTTCCCTTTTATCCTCCATCAAGACAAGCAGCTGCGATGGATAGATTTGCAAGATAACATTGTGTTACCCCCAGATCGATCAGTCCCTCAGATGCTTTTCTATGCCTTGGAACAGATTAGCATGCAAGAACTATTTGCTGAATACGTTGCTAAAGACTTTGACATGAGGGATTATTATCCCACAGATGCCCAATGTATGAGAGACTTAGGGCAGGAGAGTCAACATGCACTGTTGAAGGGCAAGGTCCCACACGTCCTTAGCGAAATAGGAGATGAGGAACCCCTTATCACGAGTTCTTTAACAAATGATGTTCCCCCTCCTAACGATGGTGAGGAGGTTGGGTATTAGAACCTACAATCAACGATCCATATCCCTAGTTCTGATGCCCGTGAACACCAACTATTCATAGAGGGAACAACCACTTATGCTAAGGACGGGCACTTAGACTGTCACCATGATCGAGGTCGTAGCAGCCGCAGAGAAGGCAAGAAACATCGTCATGGCAATGGTTCCCCTTCTTCTTCTCCTTCAACCCATCACTCACCCTCTCCTTCCACATCTGGGTGCAGCCACCATGAACATAAAGGTGAGGATAAAAGTAAGAAAGATGAAAGACCTCGACGGGAAAGTTGAGAGAGAGGACAAGGGCAAGGACGTATAGAGAGTAGGGAACAACGCAGACATCATAGGTGTCATGAAAGTGATGATCATGACGAATCCCTACTCACAACTTGAAGTATGCTTGACATAATGGAGGCAGTTAGGATTCCCACAAGGCATTTAAAAGATAGTCAGATCAAACGATAATACATGAACAATATTCCACGATTTGAAGGGGGATACAGTGCTAATCCACAAAATCATTTACAGGAATTCCATGATGCCTGTGCCTTGCAGAATATAGAAAATGAGTGGCAAAAACTTAAGTTGTTCCCAAGGACACTCACTAAAGAAGCAGAGAGCTGGTACCGGTCCTTAGAATCGAAAACCATCAGGAGGTGGAGTACGATGCTAGAACTATTCAATGATAAGTATCAGATGTACTCCACAGTGTCCAATTTGCATAAGCAGATCCAAGGCTAGAAACAAGGTACATATGAACCCTTGGATGCTGCCATGGCCCACTACTACACATTGTTACATCGTTGCCCAGGCCATGGGTACGCTCAACGGGATCAACTTCGCCACATCGTGGATGGGCTAAGGCATGAAACTAGAAGAACCCTTGGAACTTATGTCCAAGGGAGACTCTCACAACTTAGAGCCCATGAAGTACATAGCTTGCTGGAACAAGTAGCAAAAGAAGAAGGTGAGCTACACAAAAGGGAAAGTGTGAAAGAATACAACTGAGACCCCTCCCTTCGAAAGAAGAGAGTGAAATTTTGTGATGA
>MNCI01021501.1:615416-643380 GCA_015680685.1 Gnetum montanum
AAATGCCTCCATGTAATAGGTGTGCTCTTGAGACTTTGAAACAGAGATGCCTGTATGTAGCAACCACACAACCAGTAGTAGACACCCCGTGGTTAACAGCTACTAGAAGGAGCAAAAAAATATGCATGGAACGAACTGAGGAAACCCATGCCAACAACGAAGGCATAGATACATTGGAATATGAACATCGCCAACTTCCACCCCTTAATCTAAGATCATCATTTGGGAGAAGTTCGACACTTTTAAGAAATTCAAATAGGCGCTCATTATTTCAGATCTCTCCCTTTCCACTCATTCATGGGGGAGATGGCCACCTATGCTGATCATATGGGGCCCTCAGTTCTTTTTCGATTTTTCTTTTACAAGTTTTGGTTTTACACATTTTTGTTTTAAAAATTTCTTTAACTTTTCTAAGTTTTTGTTTTAAAACTTTCTTTATCTTTTCTAATTTTTNGCTTAAGCTACAAGCACTGGTTATGAAACCAAAAGTGTTCCCTCTAACTAAGGTCCTTCTCACTTCCCATTCTCTCCTTTTTTTTGTCAGAATGGTGGTGGCTCTTTAGAGATGCATTCTTGTTATCCAAGTGGATGGTTTAGCCGAATGCATTGATGCGAAGTCACTCGATGTGGTTGGTTTGAGGCCGGAGTTGGAATGAGACTTGCCAAGTCACATTAATCATGCAACACATAAGGGGCTGTACACCACCTTGTTCTTGGGATTCCATTCCATTCTCTTCTCTCCATTGTTCACCTCATTTCTGGTTGTATCATTAGTGTATATATTTTGGTTGATGCATTGTTTTCTTTTTGGTAAATTCTTATAGTTAAGATTTTAACTCTTGTTCCAAATAACATTTCCGGAGCCTACGGACTCTTTGAATGTGGGTTTGTCAAGGCATTAAGGGCATGAGCCTGCTTTGGGGAGGATCCACTGACATTCCTATTTGGAGCATCCATTAACTTCTTTCCCCTAACATTGTTTCAATCTAATTTCTTTTGTTCATTTCCATCTTGACATCCACTTTATTGACGTTACCGTTGTCCCTTTGTATCTATCTTTCTTACTCCTGTTCTTTCTCCATTCTAACGCTATCAGAGGTTCGTGATTAGTCATGGGGATACGGGGCTCGATTTTCTCTATTTTCTCCTAGCCCCGAAATTTTTGATTTTCTTCCTAACCCCTACACCTTCGGTAGTCATCATTAATATATTCCCAAATCTGTATTAGCCATACCACAACCTAGCCAATGGACTTACACCGAAGCAAGGTATCAATTACATGATGATTTATTTACCCTTGCTAATATAAGATTGTGTTGTGTGTGCAGATGGCGATCATACAAACAATGGATTGGATCTGGAGCAAACACTTGGAATGGAGCAGCGCTGAAGCAGTGATGCAAGGAGCAAGATCGATGGCTCACTTATGGATGGACAACAAAGGCGCAATCTTGGCATTGGCAGCAGCAACACTTCTTTCTCTCTCTCTTTCTCTCAGCTGCCAACTAAGGCCTAATGTCATTGTAATAAGGTGTTCACCCTTGTTGTCATGAACACCAGTTTTGTCAAGTCTTGTANTGATATTGCATCCCATGTGATATCGCGTCGTCCCCTGCGATATCGTGTATGCGATATCACAGTCTGCCACCAAATCTATAAATAAGAGGCAGCACTCCCCTTATTTCCCATCCTAGTCTAGAAGTAGCGAAGCTCTGGCAGTTTGATCACTCCAAAGATAGATTAATTTCCCGTGTGCCTGCAGTAGGAGTCCTAAAGTGAACGGATCTTTATTTGAGCAACATTGTACCTAAACACAAAGTTGTGTATGGAAATAAAGATGAACTTGATTGGATAAACCTTGAAGTGCATGGAATAGGATTTTATTTTAATTGCTATTTATTACTTTCCTAGAATGCGGTACAAGTACGACTTGATTACGAGCATCTAGTGTGACTACTTGGTAACCCAATGGCGTATTCCAGGATCTACGCTTGGTAATCCTAGTGGTAGTCGAACACCCCGATGTGTATAGTTAGTGAAGGAATCAGCTGCTCATCGCACTTAGGCTAGATAGGTTCTCTCAACCCTTTCCTCCTAGTTAGGAGCCTCAGTACGACCACTTTGAGCACGTGCATTACGTGTGGTGATCCCAGTAACAATTAGCATTTGGTAGCCACAGTTGCATAGTTCAAGGTGTGTACGGTAAGTGGGAATGGATGCTAATGATAGTTAATTTAGACTTAGTCCTTAGTTAGAGTTAGTTAGTTTCTCAACCCTTCGCTCTTAGCATAGAATACATAAAACCATAAAATATCATAAAAATCATATACCTCGAACTTACTTAACCATACACTATGACAACTACAAGTAAGTCTGGGAAGACAACAAATGATTATCCCCAAGTGTTCCATGGGGTGTATAGGCACTTAGTCTGTGGAGTTCGACTGGATCGCGCGTGCTACGCTCGTTTAGTATGGTTGAGTGTAGGGGTACCTTGCCACTCATCACTAATGAATAAATGGAGTTACATAAAAAATGCTTGAATGGGAGTGTTAAATCATAGTCTAAACTAAAATTGCTTAATTAGTAGTTTTATAAAATAATAAAGTCAAAAGTTATGAGTCTAAAGATGAAACATCATACCTACTTAGGATATATAAAAGACATAAGCAAGTAGTTATCAAATATAATGGTATACATAAAGATAGACCATATGAGTCCTTAAAAGAAGATCTAAATAGATCATGTAAAGGTGTTTACCAAAGAAGCATATATAAAACTAACGTAAAGCCAAAAGGCTAAAAGTATTAGTTGAGGGACCAATGAAAAGAAGAAATTTTGAGGAAGTATGTACAAGAGGAAATTTTATGTTCTTAGAGAAGAGAGTAGATTCAAAGTAAATACTAAAGTATGTGGAAATACATTTGTATGTAGAAATGAGAATTACGTAAAAGTATGGGCAGAGAATCTACTAAGCTTACAAGCTACAATGAGATGTAGTACTCCACCAATGTATAAAGGATGTGCTATGCTTGATGCAATAGGCCAACACAATTTAGATAATGAAGAAGTTAACAAGCAAAGACATAAATATGAGTTTAAATGAACTTAGTCTCACATATAAATCCAATAGAAAAGATGTGAGTCTACAATGAAACTTATCTATGATGTACAATTTATGAAGTAATATTCAATTAACAATATGTTAAATATTAAAACTCTATTATTAGATCCTTGGATAATTAGAGTTGTCCATGATATGTATAATGAAAATCTAACATTTGTAGTGCAAGATCTTTCATTTTCTAGCATTTTCTCATTCATCACAAGCTTCACTACTATACTTTCCCATTCAACTTTCTAAACTTGAATTACTTTAATGTTTTACTGTATAGATCCCATTTTGAAATCTTTAAATTGGAGTGGCTACTTCCTTTCTCACATGGATCTAATCATTGAAAGCCTCATTTCAAAATCTAGTTCATTTACTACTACTCCTACTCTTGCTTGTCATGTAATTCAAATAATAAAGATAATAATAGGATTTCAAAAGAGATAATTTGAATGCTTTTGCAATAATTTTAGTGTCTTAAAAGGAAAATTGTGACTATAGAAATTGGATATGAAATTGAAACTTAAATTTTATTATATTTATGAACCTTCTAGATCTAGGGATGTAATAAAGATTTAGATACAATAAAATTAAAATTTTGAGTATTAAAAATCTAGACACAATAATGAATTTTGAATAGGCTACAAAAATTATTAATGTAAAGGTTTAGAAGAGATGAAAAAAAGAAGCATAAAACTATTACAATTATTTTGGGGTTCCAACATCCCCCACACCTCTCCCTCTCCTCCCCAAAAACCAAGCTTCAATTTTATTTAAAAACCATTAAATGTTGCCTACATGATGAAGTATAATATTTATGTGTGGCTATTTCCATATGCATGTAGACACTAATTAGCACTACTATGTGACATGAAGATAGAATATGATTGTTGCCTATGTCTACTATAAGTAGTAGAAGATGAGCAAGTATGTATTATTGAAATATAGTGACATTGATTTCTATAGAAGCAAATGAAAATTTCTTTGTAAGAGTTATTTAAGGTGTAGCCACTTGAAAGAGGTTAGGCTTTTACTCATCCACTAACCCTCCTAGGACACTGCCTTAGCGGGATGAGCATTGAGCCTCTAGGTGATTACCCTTTTTAGTTATTTAAACTTTGTTTTTAAACAATATTTACCCCTAAGACATATAGCCAAATAAAACTTTATAACTTAACATTACTCATCAAAATCGAACTCACAACTTGGAGCTTCCAAACCAAGTCTTTCCACTAAACTAACAGTTCATTATTATGTGTATGAGTTATTTAAACTACTGGTATTAGTTTGAGGCTATGATATACAAAAAATATTCAAAACATATGAACATTAAATTAATCTATTATACTTAGAATTAGTACCATTAATGTATTGTGTGTAAATTAATTATCAAAAAATTATTTTGAGTTTATAGTTTCAATTTCAAATATTTATAGTGTTGATGCATAAATTTTGGATGCACCAACACCGGAAAAGAAAACTCATTTTAGGAGACTATTGCCTAGGTGATGGAAAGCGATATCGCGGCCATCGCAATATCACATCCATCGCGATATCGCATATGCGATATCGTGTCGTCCCCCACGATATCGCAGTGCACCATCATATCTATAAATAAGAGGCGGCTCTCCCTTGTTTCTCATCCTAGGCTTAGACCGTAGTGAAACTCTGGCAGTTTGATCCCTCCATAGATAGAATATTTTCCATGTGCCCGTAGTAGGAACTCCAATGTGAACGGATCTTCATTCGAGCAGACATTGTACCTGAACACAAGTTTGTGTACAGCAATAAAGATGAACTTCTTGGATAAACCTTGCAGTGCATGGAATAAGCTAATTAGGACTTTATTTATTGTTATTTACTATTTATCATTTACATGCTTTATTAGGAGTTAAATCTTTCTCAACCCTTCTCTCCTAGTTAAGTGCCTCAGTATGACCGCTTCGAGCACATGCGTTACGCGTGGTGATCCCAACAACGACTAGCGTTTGGTAACCACGGTTGCATTGGTTCAGGGTGTGAACGGTAAGTGGGAACGGATGTTGACGCTAGGTTAATTCAGACTTAGTTAGTTAGTTAGAGTAGTAATTAGTCTCTTCAATCCTTCACCTCTCAGCATAGAAGATAAAACAGAAAAGCTATAAAAATCATATACCTCAAACTTACTTAATCATACACCGTGACAACTACAAGTAAGTCTGGGAAGACAACGAATAATTAACCTTAAGTGTTCCATGAGGCGTGTAGGCACTTAGTCTACGGAGTTCGACCGGATTGCACGTGTTACACTCGTATTCGTATGGTTGAATGTAGGGGTACCTCACCACTCATCACTAGGGCACCTCTCATATGGGTACGGAAACTCGAGAATAGTATCAGTTGGAGAGGGCTACATGGCCTTTTGCAAATAATAAACTAAAAAGAAATCTGGAATTTAAATTAAATAATTATCTTCAATACAATAATTAAGTAAAAGAAATGAATTTTCCTTGGTCCCATTGATGCTACTGGGAGAGAGAGAGAAAGAGAGACTGCCCACCGTAATTCGCACAGGGTAGCAACTGTGGTCCTCAAAGCCTGCCACTACCTACCACCTTTTGTGCACTCCCATACAGAGGAAGATCGTTCACCCACATCTGCACCACTAAGACAAGCTACTGGCCTAAAGAAAATCACATGTCTCACGTCTTGCATGTGGGCTATGCTACCTGTGTTGTTGCAGATAGAAAGAAGAGAGAGAGAACCCTCTTGCCATTGCCATGAAAACCCGCAAGGATCTGATTTTAAGTCGTTGGCTCCTACTTTGGACTCTCCTCAAAGATCATTCAAAAGCTTGTAAAAAAGAAAAAAAAGAAGGAGGAAACCATTGCCTCTAGAGAGGAAGCCCTAGATCCTCCTTCCAAGAAAGAGAAACTACCATTTCTGGTTTTTTTGGCTGGAAAAGAACAGAAAGAGATCGTCCCTCTTTTGAGTCGTGTCTCCCCTTTTATAGTCGTTATGACCAACCAATAATGGTGCCCATGTTCTACTACAATGGCCGCACCACTAATGACTGCAATCACTACCATGAATGACCACCACCTGGTCGTTACTGCCCACGATCTCCAATTTAAGTGCCCATGTGCCCTAATATAACAATCTTTGATAGTAACGTTTACTACACCATCCCTTGCATGATTTTTATAGTGGTTATTGAGAGAGAAAAATAGAGACATTGATAATCATGGCCCCATGAGAGCATGGAAAATGTTAACATCAACACTTAGCCCCCAAAATTTAATTACATGCAAGTGCAAGGAACAATACCACGGAAATTTTTAAAGGAGATGAATCACAAACATCATAAAACAAGGAAATGGAATCTTCAAAGTAAACTATATTAACCTAAACATGATTAAAATAACCAAATAATCAAAAGAGAACTAGACGTGGGCCACCCAAACCACGCCATCTTATTTAATTAAAATCCAAATATATAACTTATTATTTTAACTACATATATCTATATATAATTAAAATATAATTAAGACCACATTCCCAATCCTCTCACAAGGTAAAAGTCAACAGCTATGTAGACTACTTTAAGCACAAGACCCATACTAAACTTAATGAGGAGAATAGGCTCACGTTAGATCGTGGTTAGCCGCAACTTTTAGATTTTTCCTTGGGATTTTTTTTTCTTTTTTTTTTCTTTTTAGAATATAGGTTTAAAAGGAGAAATGGAGGTTAGGATAAGGATAGCTACCAAACCCCATCACACTCAAGAACTTATTACACTGCCAATAAACATGGTCCTCATTCTTTTTTTTTATAGGATACTTTGCCCATGGTGTACTTCATTCTTAAGATAGGAATTCCAACACAAGTCTAGCCGATTAGCTGCACTACTAATGAACATGGTCCTTTTGGAACTTTGCCCATGATGCAGTTCAACCTTCATGTATGTGCCTTTAATTACAATTTGATGACATCATAGCAAGTCTCTTAGGTGGATAAAGGTTCTCAAGTGAAGATGCACACACTTCACCCTATTGTTCACAAGGTAGCCATGGATCACACTTGAGGGCTAGGGCTTATGAGAGGGAAAATGGGGTTTTCCAAGATCACCTAGTGATTATAGCTAACCACTCTCTAACATCACCTATCCTACACTCACATGATTATAATGATTACATGATAAGTTAGCACAAATCTCATGCTCCATAATCCAACATAACTAAAGAAACCAAAACCTTGAAAAAGACTGGGAAGAATCAAAACATTATTGAAATACATAGTATAAAAGAGATTTTATGTAATAATAATAAGAAATATTATATAAAGCATTATACTAACATTATTCTCAATGGTGCTCAAATGACCCAACGCCTAGTAACTCAAAAGACCATAATGATTATTAAAATCATATGTAAAGCAAAAATCAAAATAATATGCCAAGAAAGAAATGATGGAAGTGCAAAGAAAATATGCAAATGCAACTATATACAAATGAAATGCATGATGAAGGGAAAGAAAACATGCAACTAAGAATCAAGTAGGTGTCCACATGGGCACCTGAGTAGAAATGCTTTATATGGAATGCATTAAAATTTCTAGGTAACTTATATCTTTGCACGTAAGCAACCATATATACATTGGGGCCAATGATGTCCTTAACTTGGAATGGGCTTGACCACATAGGAGAGAACTTACCTTGAAGATTTTCTTGGTCAAATGTTCTACCTTTTTCCGGGACTAAGTCTCCTATCTTAAAGATTTTACCAACATACTTCCTATCAAGACATTGTTTAACAATTTGTAGATGCTTAAGATTACGAAAATCAAAACCTATTCTTAACTTGTTTGTTCATTTTCTATCAAGTTTTTCTTTGATATAAGTTTCAATGATAGGTCTAGGTCTTGGTTGGTCATCGAATATTGCCTTTCTAAGAGAATGTTTCATGGATGTGTCATTAAAATTTAGCACACCTTCAAGTGTTTTAAGAGGTAGGGTCTTATTTATATCTTTATCTTCTCCTAAAGGTGGTGGATTACTTAGATGAAATCCATCATGTTGTTGATAAGGCAAGGCGTCTCCATAGATTTTTTCACCTTCTCTAGAACTTTGATAGGATTGGGTGGAATCTGCATGAGAGACATGATTTATTTTTGTAGTTCCACTCACATAGTCATTTAAAACATGTTCATTGTGCTCAACCTCAATAACCCCAACATAAAGATTAGTATTTTGATCTTCCAAAGATTGATTTTGTTGATCCAAGGCTATAACTACTTGTTTGTAGAAGGGTTCTTAAGGTATAGTCATGTATTCAGATTTTCCTTTGATAGGGATTAATAGCTTTGAGAAATCTGACCTAAAGAAGCCCCCAAACTTTGCTCCAAAATTTCTAGATAGGAGCACATCATAAATAGGTGGCATGTCAACTACCAGGATATCTGTGTAACATGTGAACGTAAGGTATTGTTTAAGTTGCACTTTCACTCCTTTTAATGACCCTACTACAAGTACATTGGACTCATCGAGTTGAATCACATTTTTCATTTGTTGTATCATTTGTGCTCCTAAAGTCTTACATACCTCAAGTGGCATGACATTGATAGTTGCTCTAGAATCCATCAAACAATTGTGAACATTCTTTTCTAAAATAATTAGAGTTGTTAGGAAAGAAGGTTGCTCTTTTTTACTCATCATGGAATTGTTTACATTTTGTACTAATAATGTGTTAGGACTTTCTGTGAAGTGAACTTGCCTTTCGAGGGTTGGGGATTTTCCTTTATTAGTTTCCGGTTTACGAACTATCTCTTAAACCACCTCTTTCATTTCATCAAAACGTAACAAGCCATACATTGAAATGTTAGCTTTGGTTTTTTTCAAATCCTCAACTAGATTGTAAGTCTTAGGTACATCTTTGACTTCTTGTTGAGGTGGAGTTCTTCTAAGTATAGAAGGTGGATTTGGTCATTGTGGGGTGTTTGTTTGAGATGACCCAGTCTGAGTATTTGTGTTACTTTGACTAGGAGCTCTTCTATTTAGAGAAGTATAAGGATCATTCCTAGTTTGTTGCTATGTGTTGTTCATGATGTCACTAAGTTTATGGTAGCGAGCGTTATGTGGGTTAGGATCACTTACCATAACTTGCTCCAATGGGGAAACCAATTCATTTTCTGTTTGATGAGGTACATTAAGGACCATAATAGGAGGTTTCCCATTTTTTTGACCTTGGGTGTGATCGTCATATAATGCTAATAATTGAGGACAAGTCCTTTCAAAATGTTGCCTCGTGTTATGGAGGCGGCAATAATCATCATTGACTAATGAACTAGGATTTTTTGGTTGTATAGGACCCTTGTTATTGTTTCTCTTTAATTCAACTATTTCGTTTGAAATTTTTTGAAGTGAAGTTAATATCTGGGTCATTTGATCTTGAGCTTGAGTCATGGGTTCAATAGGATTAGATACCTTGTTTGGGTTTATGATGGACTGAATTAAAGCCTTCGATTGATCCTCATTCAAATTAGTGTTAGATGGTAGGAATGGAGAAGATGTGGGACCTTGAAAATAACTATTTGTAGGTTGAGTCATTTGAAGGGGAACATGAGTTTAGAACATAGTGTTGGTCATTGGAAAAGTTGGTAGAGGTAAAGGACTATGTTGCATAGGATTGCTAATGCTCATCATCCCAAACTGGGTTTGAATGTTGTTCATAAGGGTAATTTGTTCTAGCTCCATGGCTTTAGCCATTACTCCTTGTACTTCTGTTATGTTTGAATCAGATTTGATGGCATAGGCAAAAAATGGGTCGATGGTAGAAAGGTAAAAGTTGATGATGCCATGGAGCTGTGGATACATCTCGCTTGGCACATAGGCCAATTGGTGAAGGAATTTCAGGTTGTAATCCTTGACATTTTCCCCAGATAGCTTTCTTAAGTTGGTAAAGTTACTAGATGCTATGGCAGGGCTTGTGAATTTGCCAAACTGAGTCAAAAACTTATTTTTGAACTCCTACCATGATTTAATGGAGGCATTGGGGAGCATCAGAAACCATTGGGTTGCTTTGGTTTTGAAAGTTGTCAAAAATACCCTCCATGCCACATCATTTTGGACAATGTCATGAATGCCTAGTAAGGTTTCAAAACATTGTATATGTTGGCGAGCATCGCTAGTGGTGTTTGTGGGATCGAAAAACAAATTTATATTTTTAAGTGATTTTGGGATATCGTGATAATTAGTGAAGTTAAAGAGGTTGCTAACCAAGGGAGCTGGGGGTTGATTAGATGTCATCCTAGTCCAAGTTCTTTTAAGAATATAACTTGGAAAATGTTAGGCTTGTTGTTTCCTTAATGCGAAGAGACGGGTAATTGGTTGTTAGAAGCAAAGGGAAGTTCACTCATAAAAGAAAACTATAAAATATAATTATTAAAATAAAACTATAAAATTGCGTAAAATAAAAGAAAATATTGAAATAATAATATATTTTTGTAAAAAAACACTAAAATATGCTATATTTTTATTTTATATATATATATTTGAAAAGAAAAATAAATATATAAAATTACAATACTTATAAAATTAAAAGACAAATTTTAGAAAAAAAATAAATTTAAAATTGCATAATTAAATAAAACCACCTTAACTATCCCAAGACTAAGGTAAAGACCGCCCAAACACAAATTCAAAAATGGGATTGAGAAACGAGGGTTTTTTAAAAAAAGAATTAAAGAAAATGAGTGATCAAACCCAAAAGTTTTTAAGAAACAAACTTTTGAGAACAAGAAATGAAATGCTCGAAAAAAAAATTTAATGGTTTTTCAAGACAATGGCTAAAAATATGAATTTTAAATAAAACAAGTTTGAAATAAGGAAAATGAAATTTTTGGGAAACAAAATAGGAATATTTTAGAAAATGGGATAACAATGGCTAAAAAAATGCAAGAAAAACTGATAAAACAAAGGTGGGAGAAAGGCCCTCCTTCTAGGGCCCCTCCCGTATGAGTATCGAAACCTGGGAATAGTATCAGTTGGAGAGGGCTATGTGGCCTTTTGCAAATAATAAACTAAAAAGAAATCTAAAATTTAAATTAAATAATTATCTTCAATACAATAATTAACTAAAAGAAATGAACTTTCCCTAGTCCCACTAACGCTGCCAGGCCATGACTGCCAATGGTATCCACTACTGGGCAAGAAGATAGCAATCGCCGCAAAAGAGAAAGAGAGAGAGAGAAAGAAAGAAAGAAAGAGAAAGAGAGGAAAAGAGACTGCCCACCGCAATCTGCATTGCCACCTCTTGTGCACCGTTGTAGAGAGGAAGATCGTCGATCCAAAGAAAACCGCATGTCTCACATCCTACGCATGGGTTGCACTACCTACATTGTTGTAGATAGAAAGAAGAGATAGAAAACCTCCTACCGTTGCCCAGAAGATCCCGCAAGGATTCGATTTTGAGCCATTGGCTCTTGCTTTGGACCCTCCTCGAAGAGCAGCGGAAAGCTTGTAAAAAAAAGGAAAAAAAAAAGAGGAAAACAGTACCTATGGAGAGGAAGCCCTAGACCCTCTTTGCAAGAAAGAGAAAATGTCTAGCCTTGGAGCTGTGTCTCCCCTTTTATAGCGGCTGCGACCAACCAATAATGGTGCCTATGTTCTACGGCCGCATCACTAATGACTGCAATCATTG
This sequence comes from Gnetum montanum, assembly GCA_015680685.1. Taxonomy (NCBI): domain Eukaryota; kingdom Viridiplantae; phylum Streptophyta; class Gnetopsida; order Gnetales; family Gnetaceae; genus Gnetum; species Gnetum montanum. Next base: position 627,204 of record MNCI01021501.1, read on the forward strand.
CCATGAATGGCCACCACTTGGTCATTATTGCCCACAATCTTCAATTTAAGTGCCTACTATGTCCTGATTTAACAATCTTTGAAATAGAGACGTTTATAATCATGGCCCTATGAGAGCATGGAACTGTTAACATCAACATATAGTTAGATGATTAAAGAGGCATAAATTATTTAAAAATTACATTTAAAAGTAAGTTGGACAAATATCAATAAATGAGAAAATTTTAAAACTTTTATACTTTTGTAGAGCCCAGAAGAAATCTAGTGGTAGATATGGAGTAAACTAGGAAGCAGCCAGGAGCAGACCGGGCAAGTCTGGCAGACGAAGGACCCACACAGAGCATTCATAGGGTTAGTAGCCATTCAAAATTCCTTACTGCACAAGACAAATTCTACGCCAAAGGTCATGATGGTCTGCCTTTTATTTTACAGACCAATAATCATCAACGCAGGAAAAGAAGCGCCCAAAACGATAGTATGTTATTATTCTATGGCGACAGATGATTGACTTTGTAGCGAGCCATGATCATGCAATGCATCGCTACTGTTTGGCAGACAACACCAACAGAAGCATAAAAAGACTTTCAGTCCACATTACACCAACAAAAGAAAGAGAAGAAATTGCCTCTTCTGGTTGACGAGATGATACAGAACCAGAGAATATAACAGACAAATGAATGGGCCAAGGCCACTTTCCAAGTCCTTGTTAAACCAGCCAACTCAAACCACATTAGCAGACTCTTTGCAAAATGTTGAAATTGGGTACAGCCCAGAGCATAGATTTTGGTCAATCCGGCGTGCCAATGGAGAAAAAACGTCTGAACAAATTAATTCAGAATCTGTGCCAGGGCATGGGGCCGCCATTAAAGCATTTTGTTTGCTGGATTCTCTTCTCTCTCTCTTCTGTTTTTGTTGGGTTTGCCTGTCATCATCATTTTTCGCCATCCTTTCAAGACTCAACTAACACAGTCACCCACCTTTTGAAAAGTACGCGGTAGGCCTTTCTCCGCACCAGTTCTCATCTTTATTTTTTGTTTTCCCACCCAGGCAGGGCAGCAGGGAATTGAACCGCCCATGGATTCTCATTGTTCCTTCCACATGTAAATGTAAAATGTTTATGCTTCAATTCTGGTTATGAACCCAGCCCGGTACAGCGCACAGAATGGGAAACGCCATTGGCAGAGCTCTGGAGAAGCTGGTTTCTTGCTCCGCAACAGAGGAAGTTAGAATTTTGATGGTTGGATTAGATGGTGCAGGTGCCTCTTTGTTCTTCTCTCTCTCTCTTTAATTTTACTGATCAATGATTCATGAGATATATCAATAGCCATCCATGAAACATGGTTCTTTTTTCTTCTCTTGTGTTGCGTTGTGGCAACAGGTAAAACGACAATTCTTTACAGGCTTAAACTGGGAGAGCACGTGAGAACGGTGCCCACAGTGGGATTCAATGTGGAAACTGTAAAAGTGAAAAACTTGTCTTTCACAGTCTGGGATGTGGGCGGCCAAGACAAAATAAGGCATCTCTGGAAACAATACATGGCCAATGCCCAGGTAATTGATTAAAAAATGATGAAAGAAATTCGGAAATCACTATGTCGAATAGGATAGGATCCAAAGGGTTTAAGTGAAGTTAAAAATGAAAATTCAGTTTCAGTTTAAGTTTACTATTGGCTGCATACAGGTAAATAACTCAGCTCAAGATTACGTAGGCTAAGAACATTTCTGTGCGTGTTAAGATCCACTTCAGTATAATACATGGAAAAAAATTTAGCATGTAAAACTCATTTTATAGATTCCAATCATTTTGAAACAAGTATGGTCTGATATACTCTCCTAATACATGGAAAGAATCCTATTATAGAAACCCACGTTAGACAAAGCTGAGTTACGGAAAAAAAAATTTCTTTAAAGAATTCTGAAACAAGTGTGATCTGAGAGATCCCATGGGCTCGTAGTAACGTAAATCCAGTTTCAGTGTATAATATGGGGAATTTGAATCCCATGAGATAAAAGAACCCCCCCTTAAAATGAAGGTCGTCATAGCGAGGAATGGAAGACAAATATCGGATAGCATTACATTTTTCTTGCTTTTAGCATTCGGAATTGTTACAGCGTCTTGATAGCTTATCTTAATTTATTAAAAAGGGCAAAAAACTTGGATTGCAGGAGCTGATATTCATGATAGGCAGTAGCATTTGCACTGACTTTAGTTTCCTGATGGCTGATCTTAATTTATGAAAAACGAAAAAAAAAATGGTTTGCAGGGGCTGATATTCGTCATAGACAGCAGTGAGAAGGAGAAGGAAAGGATGAGAAGCGTGAAGCAAGAGCTGAACAGTCTGGTGAGCGACCCAGACATGAAGAAGGTGAAACTTCTGGTGCTCTGCAACAAGAATGATCTGCCCTCTGCCATGTCTGTGAGTGAAGCTACGCAAAGGCTGGGCCTTGACAGGCTCACCCATCTCAAGTGGCATGTCCACCATTGCAGTGCCAAAACTGGTGAAGGTCTCCATGATGCCCTTCAATGGCTGGCAACTGCAATCAAGTATGTATGAATGAAACTGAAATCAAAAGTTTATCATGTCCCTAAACCGTCTCTTATTTTACTATGTTGTTTCTTTCCTCTTTCATTCCCATCCATGTCCCATGTGTTTCTGCTTATGGGTCTGTAATTCTATTCTAATCTATTATTTCTTTCCTTCTTTCTCATTCCCATTCATCTCCATGTGTGTTTATGCTTATGGGTCTGTGTTTCATGGCGGTTTTTTTTTTTTTTAATGTCATGGATGGATGGACTGCATATACTTTATTCTTCTATTTCTTTCTTTCTCATGTCCATTCCTATTTTCATTTCCATGTGTTTATACTTATGGGTCAGTAATTATATTTTAATTTATTATTTCTTTCCTTCTCTCTCATTCCCATTCATAAGGGTCTGTGTTTCACGGATTTTTTTATCAATTTCATGGATGGACTGCATATATTCTATTCTACTATTTCTCTCTCATTTCCATTTTCATGAATGGGTCTCTGTTTCATGGTTTTCTTTTTGGCTTTATAATTCTCATGAATGGACTGTTATATTCTATTCTTTCTTTCTTTTTTTCTCATTTGCACTCCCACTTTCGTTTCTTTCTCAGTTGTATTTCCATTTTCATTTTCATGTGTTTATGGTTATGGGTCTATGTTTGATGGCTTTTCTTTTTGTTTTGTTTGGTTAATTTCATGGATGGACTGCAAAGAGAGCCGAGCATATTGCAGAGAGTGGCAAGCCTGCGATTATCTCGCTCTTCTTCAACAAGATCGGCGGTGACGCCATGAGTGAATTGTTGGAACGCGCCAATTTTGTGATACTACATTATAATTACCATAATCATAATCATGTTCATCATCATAAACCATAGTAATGATGGTGATGGTGACTGATATAGTGATGGCAATGAAGATGCTGCGCTGCTGTCAAGCTTCATCCATTGATTATTAATGACGTGCTTGGTTGGTTTGTTTGTTGGTCAGTTGTTGGCTGGCATGCATTGCTTTTCTTGCACTTTCCCTTTCCCTTTACTGTCTCTTTGTTATTAGTCCTCCCTTTGACTGTCCCTCCCTTATTGCAACGGTGAACTGACAATGAAAAAGAGAAAGCTCCATTTATTTAATTTTTTAAAAAACTTGGAGCACCTTTACCCATCCTTATCTTTTTGTAATACCTCAACAAGTACCCCGGAACTTGTTTGCAATTTGTTGCTGATTGCTTTTACTTAAGTTCTTCAAAAGTTTGGTAATATACTTGTATACAACGCAAAAAAAAATTATAACACCCTCACCTTGGCTATATGTTTTGGGTACATAAAGTCAAAAATAGATTTTGAGTTTTAATACCTTTCACACTAGTATGCATGTATTCTTCATGGTAAGAAACCTTATAATGATTGCATATTCTATGAATCAAATACAGGGTAAAGGTAGAATGTAATTGTTAACACATGGCCAATGTGAAAAATGTTTATTTTTATAATTGATGCAAGAAATACAATTTATAATATAACCTAATGAGAGGTGGCTCAAGTAATTAGCTCATTATTGAACTTGAAACATCATTATGTTCTTGAATTTTTCTAAAGTATCATATTGGCTATATGTCTTGGGATCTACCTATACAAATTACTTTGGGTTTGGCAATGCCTCTCTAAATTTTAGAACATAAGTATTAACTAGTAACCTAGTTTTCAAATAAAGATATTAAGTTCATATCGACAAAAATGGGTAACATGTTCTACCCTTTGATCTCATCATTGAAAAGATGTAGGAAAAATGTTTATTGATATTTAAAAAGTTACTTTTTTTAATCATATACATATATCCCCAAAACATATAGCAAATATGATTCTTTCTTTTGTAGAACTCAAGCAGAATATAATATGTAGACTAATATATATTTTGGAATCAAACTTGTGACTTACAAACTACAAATTGCATACTCTAATCAAATAAACCTTCTAATGTATAAAAACATAAGTTGCATTTAAATGACATAGCTTTTTCAATTCTTTTAGCAACTAATCTCAAAAGTCACCTGAAGTATACATTAAAATATACATACAATACATTATATAGAGTTTAAGCGAATAAGTCTATGAAAAGTGACTCAATTAGTGAAATATGTAAATTTCTATGCCAAATATACCTACAACATGATATTCCTTCTTTTAATAGTTTTTGGCATCACAGTGCTACCTCTTTATCAGCATGGGAAGTTCACACCCAAAAACCTAATTAACTCAAATAAAAAATTTTACTATACCATTGCATTTGAAAGGTTTGAAACCACATCAATCGACTATGTAGAGTGTTACAAGAAGTGATGCACTATGTGCATAATGAACTATCCTCTTTCTCTGTGTATAGAGAATAATTAAATAAATGGAATTCTCAACTGGTTGTTATTTTTCTTTTTCTATTTTGGGGTATAATGAGGGAGAATTTGATTATGAATTTTTTGGGGTTTGGGTAATTATCCCCATCAATGGAAACATCTAACTTCAACAGTAATTATGACATGACATGGCTAGACTTTATGGAATTTTAGACTCCTCAATTTTTTAACCTTTCAAGCTATTGAATATCTAAGCTTTTGAAAGGACTCTAAGCTCTATGATTTAATTTTGAAAAATGAAAATTAAATTCTGGATGGACTATAATAATCATCAAAACTAATCTTTCTAATAATGCCCTAAGGCCACATGGATGTGATGTGAAGGCTTGATCAAGATATAGAAAAAAGAAAGAAGGTTTACTGCCTTATAATGCCTCATCCATAAGATTTTCTGTTAAGAGGTTGTCAATTCAAATCACATTTAAGGCATCATTATTTGCCTTTATAATTCTTATAATATCTCATATACTTATAGTCAAATTGTTCTCTTCGGATACAATGATGGAACTCTAGTCATTTAGGTATCCTAGTCATTCAACCATTCAACTATCTCTCTTTAATTGACACTAACTGGTACGGCCCCCTAATACCTCCCAACTTGGCACCCAACAGAATCTTATAAATATCTAACATTAAGCATGTAAGCACCAAGCACTGAGTCTTGGCGTGGTGACCCAATGTCATAGGTTCGATTCAACTAAGCAACATTGAATTATAAATTAAGGATAAATATAAAAAATTTCAATGTCATTCAACAACATACTAAAAAGAAAGGAAACATATCCTATGTCATCAAGCATGTAAGCACCAAGCAATGAATCTTGGCATGGTGACCCTAGCTCACAGGTTCAATTCCAATGGGCAACACTAATTATAATTTTTTTTTTCTGAAAAAAAAAAACATAAAAAGGAATATTGAAATAGGTTTGATAAATCCAAGATGTCTCAATGGATGTAAGTAAAAATTTCAATTTTAATATTAATTTCACACTTAATAATACCAAGCAAATGAAACTAAAGAAGGAACCATCAACTGAAAATGTGTTATAGTTCACTAAATCTTATTGGATTTTGTCAAAAAATAAGAATCTAATTTTTCTAATAGCCTAACTTTGTCCTAGTTTCTTTTAAAAGGGAAAAGCAACAATTTTATTTTCTTATATTTGGTCATTCGTAGGCCAATGTTAAAAGAATAACTATAACTACACCCCAAGACATATAGTTAACATGATACATTAGAAGAATTACAAAGAAATATAACAATGGCTCAAGTGTGACTCCAACTTGCAACCTCTTGTCTAACAACACAATGACCTAACTAAAGTAATTGAAACCTAATCAACTGGGAATCATGAGCTCAAGCAAGAAATGAAATGGTGATGAGAGCAGGGAAGTGAAGGCTATCAGCAGTTGTTCCAATGGTGGATTGGGGCTTAGGATAAGACCGATGGACAATAGTAGGGCTGAAGGGTTGGCAGATAAGGGAGGTGGGGTGTAGGTGGAGGTTTTGGAGATAATGATGGATTGGCTACAAGTGGGTTAGGGATGTTGGACGCTAATGGGATGGGTTTTGGGGGTATAGATGCAATGGTGAGGGATGGGGCTACGATGTGGCTAAAGGTCAATGCTCACCCCAATGGAGGGCCTATGTACCATGGAGCTCAACCTCATCAAGCATTTTGTTTCTTTGAGGTCATGTCCTCCTCTAGACCTGATTCACAAATTGGCCATAGCTACTTGGTCATTGTCGAATATGCAAGTAAGATCCTTGGTAGGTTGCTTATTATTGAATATGCAAGTAAGATCCTTGGTAGGTTGCTTATTATTGTTTGTCTTCTAATTTGTGGAAGAGAGGGACATGGTTCTTTTGGGAAGGCCCTGATTTGTTGGGGTGAGGGACCTAGCCCTTACTTCTTAGTGCCTAGGGATCCAAAAAGAGGTGGACTTGTTCTCTCACACTCCTCTATGGATGCAAGTGGCCAAGGTGCTATGGGAACTATGGATTGAGGAGTTCCTTTGAACCTTGGCCAGGTAGTTTGATGAGTTTATCTCTTTTGATAAATTCACTGCATCAAAGAAGTGAATGGGCTATGCAAGGTTTTGTGTATGGGGCTCTCTCTCCCTAGACCATTTGTTAAAGGAAGTCATTTTGGACCTGCCAACAAGTGAGGAGCACTTCATGATGGAATATGAAAATGTGTTATAGCTAAAGAGACTTTCAGCTTAGGATACCAAGTCTAAAGCTTGCACTAAGTGTGGCAAGACTAATCACCGCTCGCAAGATTGCAAGGTGCAATTTAAGGCTCAACTAAAGGGGTTGGTTGAACAGATCGGAACTAGGAAGGATGGGGGATGGATGTTAGTGGATAGACAAGGAAATATTTTGCTAGCTCCACTACTCTGATAGGGGAAAAGAACATGTCACAAAGCAAACGCACTTTGGTTGATGTTCCTAGGTAGGGGAAGAAAACAAAAATGTCCATGTCTTCTCCCCCATAGCTAGAACATCCACTGAGCATAGGTAATAAGACTTGGGGTAACTTGTGGACTACTTCCCCTGACAATGGCTTGGCTACTCCTATGGTTGCGAAGTAGGCCATTATGACTAAGCAGCTCAGTGCTAATGAGGTTCCCCCTCTTGGTGAATGGATATCTACCCTAAGGGGGTCAGTGGACAAAGACCTTTTCAAAGAATACCATTTATATTTTTTGGTACATGGTGAATCCAAATAATCAAGTAAGCCCTATGATCAAAAGAGGCAAACCAAGAAGACTTAGTTGGAGATTGACCTCAAGTCACAGAAGACCCTTAAGAAGGCCTTTACTAAGAAGTCTACTAGTAGACCATGAAAGTTTTATCATGGAATTGTAGGGGCTAAGGTACCCCTCACAAGCATCATATGCTGAAGGAGTTAGTGCATGAGGAAAGCTGTGAGATGGTTTGTCTTCAAGAAACTAAATTGAATGCATCTAACTATTCCACAAGCTATCTTGTCACTCCATCCATTCCACAAGCTTGATGAGTCTCCATGAAGTCTCATAGTGTTTCTTCCTTTGCAGGGCCTATGGATTACCAATTTCTCTGGGCCTCAATGTTGGCAAGATCAATCACATGAGTTGATGAGGGTGGTTTAGTATGTGCCATACCTACAAAAATGGATCCTTATTGGTGATTTTAATCAGCGATTGCACTCTTGGGAGAAGAATAGCTCTGGTGATGATCTGATCTAACTCCTCATCTTGGTAGTGAGAAGTTTCTTTTTGTTTTTGCAGTAATAAAATTTGATGAATCTCCAACTCCAAGAGGGCTAGCTTACTTGGAGTAATAGATAGAGTGAGATGAGTAGGGTGATGTCCTGGATTGCCTAAGCATGGGTTCACGTTGAGATGTTCCAAGATTTCAAGTTGCAACTCACCTACAAAGCCAAAAATACTTTGGATGATTGGGCTCTTGTGTGCTCTCTTTGGCCTTCCTGGAAGCCACCATCGGTTCCTTTCCATTTTGAACAAGCTTGGTTGCTAAAGCCTTGGCTATGGGCTTTGGTTAAAGATAGCTAGGGAGGCTATGATGCATCCTTTCTTAACTCGAGGTAATTTTTGAAATTAGGACTTAACTCCCTAAAAAAATGATCAAAGGATTACCTTTGTATCAGAAGTACCCTTTTATAGGATCATGGTGTAGGCTCCAATCTCAATTGGTTGATGTTCAACATAGGAAGGAAAAAGATGAGGTGTTGGTTGAGGATGAATGATGTCTTTTATTGGAATTACACTCTCTTGTTAGGGAGGAAGAACTCTATTGGCATGAGAGATCGAGGATTTGATGGATCAAGGATGGGGATAGGAACACATGGTTCTTATTTGTAGTTGCTAAGGCTAGCTACTCTAGGAAGTGGATCACTTCATTGAGCAAGGGGTCTACACTGATTCACTAGCCACAAGAAATTGTCCACAAGATGCAGATCTTTTGGAATGTTGTGTGGTCTGGAGAAGAATCTTTCCCTCTATTGAGTAGAGTGCAACAAGTGCTTAATGAGTAGGATAATGTGCCTCTTGTTGCTCCTATATCTACTACGGAACTTTCTCCAATTGTGAACTTGATGAAAACTGGGAGTGCTTCGAGGCCATATGGCTCGCCAGTTGAGTTTTTCAAAGAGTTTTTGGATATTATTAGCCCTAATTTACTTAATTTGTTTAATCTCATGGTTCAATGGGGATAGGTGCACAAGAAGATTAACCATTCAAGAATTGTCCTATTGCCCAATAATTCCAACCCCGCGTCACCTACTCACTATTGGCCAATTGGGGTGTGCAATATAGTGCTCCAAGTTTTTGCAAAGGTCTTGGTCAAATGGATTCAGTCATTGATGTTGACCTTGATGGGGACTAATCAAGCTAGATTTGTTAAGGGAAGGCTCATACAAGATTAGATTCTCATATTACAAGAAGCTATCCATTCCTTTCGAAGCATCAAAGTTTCAGGCATGTGTGTAAAAGTTGACATTGCCAAAGCCTATGACATGGTCAGCTAGTAGGCTCTTAAGGATGTTATGCTTCACAAAGGTATCCATCCACATTTTGTAGATCTTTGTTTAAGAATGTAGAGCACCAACACTTACTCTTTTGATCTCAATGAGGGTCTTTGGGGATTTTTCTCCCCTTCTAGGGAGTTGCAACAAGGAAACCCTCTTTTCCCATATCTTTTTATCATAATCATGGATACGATGAAGTCTTACCTTAGGGAGGAGGGGGTTTGACAGGTGAGCATCATGGGGCACATGTGCCTTGCTAATTACTATTCTGAAAATATGATCATTATGATTAGGGTGGTGGTATCATAAGCACAAGCAATTAACCAAGCACTTAAAAAAATGGTCGATGAGGTGGGATTTCAGCTGAGTTGAGACAAGTTAGCCATCCATTTTTTTCAACATTAATGTTGTTGTGCATTAGCAAGTTTATCAAATTTTGGGAATGTTACCAAGGGTGGAGAAAGAATTTTTTCATGGCATAGATGAGAGACTTGGGCAACTTGGTAATGCAGCTTTTGGGCCGAGCATTGGTCCAACTAATTTCTATCACGACATGGCAAGGTATTACTAGCTTCACCGATGTTGATGGCAGTTACCAAATACATTGCTTCAATGGCTAACTGTCCAAAAGGGGTGATAGCTAAAATAAACCAAAGTATCAAGGACTTTATTTGGCTTGGTGGAAAGGGGGGAAGTTGACTCCACTTGGTATGTTGGGATCAAGTTGCTAGGCCTAAATGAGCAAGAGGTTTGGGGATTTTGAAATTTGAAGATGTCTGGTTGACAAGCAATCAACTAGTTATTAATCACTTGTTGCAACAATGTCAGCACCAACCCCAATGGGGGCAAATAATGAGACAGAAGTACACATCGTGGGTGTCGAGGCCAAGTGATTTCTAGATGTGGCATAATATCTACACCCATGCACATGAATTGGGATGTTGGGTTTCTTTGGGGTTGTTGCTAGTGGATACATTTAAAATCATGTATCCACCCCAAGATGATCGGAAATAATTATAGCAAGTAAGATACCATAGAAGCTCAAATGTTTCATTTGGTTGTTGTAGCATGATGTGCTTTCAATTTGATTACACCTTCACTGACAAGGCATTACTAATAATGATAGCTCCCCAATGTGCCGAAATAATGTTGAAACTACTCAACACCTATTATTGAGCTTTTTGTTCACTACTATAGTTTGGCAAATTGTGCTTCAACCTCCATCGCTACAAACCATAGGAAAAAATTTCACTATGTCAATGCTGTGACATCTGTGAAAGGCTAGAAATGCTAAAGTATTTCAGCATAAGCAGGTTACTTTCCCCAAGCTGGTTGCAAGGTTGGAGTTGACGTTATGGGGGGAGGTTTGTGTCATTATGGATCCTACCCCAATGTTTGAGCTAGAAGTAGCATATTTCTAGGACAAAAGGGAGTTGTGGGATATTGTCCAGAAAATGGGATGGGCTAATGTTTTGTTGTTGCTTATTGGGAACCCTAACCTTCCTAATGTTAGCTTCTACAATAATTAATGGGGGAATTACACTTGCTTTCGGGGGGTAACCATTACCCTCACGAAGTAAGCTATTACAGATTCTTTTAGAGTTCTTGCTTTTGGTGAAGTCATTTTACCTTCTACCTAGGGTTTATAGGATGCAACAATGTTCTTCCCAACCAATCAACATAGGATGGTTAGCGATCAGGTGCTGAAGTTGACATTGCCTGTAATGTGATAGGTAGCAACAGAACTGGTCGATAGATATTTTGTCCAATTTGTTAACGTCTGAAAGCTTCAAGGACTTAATTTTTCTTTCCTTCACTATATGAAGGAGTTGCGCTTGATCAATTTGTCAAGGTTCTTCATTGAGTCCCTGAGGAGGGGTCCCCAAGGTCAGCATTCAAGCTTAATTCTTACCCTTTGGTGGGCTACTAGGATGAGGGATTTGGTGCCATGTCCAATTATCCATAAGCATTACCATTGGAGGGCATGGCCTACAACTAATAGGTAAGTGGTGTGGGGGCTTCTACTTCAATTGCATTCCTAAAGTTGGAGGGGGACTAATTGTTAGTTTTTAGGGGTCAATCGGCTTGGGTGGAAGCTCCTAATATTAGTTGACTTTTGGACGATGTGGTGGCATAGGTGAGTGATGAATCATGGTTTACCAAGCCCCAATATCAGACCCTCGATATTGGGTACATGATATTGCAACCTGAATAACTATATTAAATACACAATATCATGATTCCTATGTAGGCCTATAAATATAACATTCAGGCGCACAGGAAGGGAGTTAGTTGGTAAGTCTTAGGGAGAGTCTTTTTGTCAATTTTTAGTTAGTTTTCAATTCTTTCCCAATGCACGCCCATAGTGTGATGATTGTAATTGTATGGAACCTTTGTTCGAGTGTGACATACTTGGACACGCACACAACCGGCAATAAAGATCAAGATTACTCCATCATTGCAGCATTCACTTAGATTTTAATTGTTTAATTGTTGATTATTATTTATTGTTTTCTTAGTTAATAATTCTCTTATTGTCATTTACTATTTTTCTTATTAAATGTGAAATGAGTACATCTTAATCATGAACATTTAAGTGTAACTACTTGGCAACCCAGTAGTGTATCTAGTAGTGCTTAAGTAATGAGTGCTTGGTAAGCCCAGAAGTAGTACATGAAGTCCAAGATGCATATGAATGATTAAGGATAGATGCTCATCGCCCTTAGGCTAGTTTGGATTTTGCTTCCTATTGCCTATTAGCTTAAATAAAGATTATTTTCCATTATCTCTAGAAGTAGCCTAGTGTTAGGAATCACATCATACACCTCACACTACACTAAACCATACGTGACAAAGCCATACTAGTCCATGTGGGAAGACAACAAACTGCAATCAATGTATAACTATCTAGATGCCACAACTAGTCCATCTGCAGAGTTCAAATGGATCGTGCGTACACACTCATATTCGTATCGTTGAGTGTAGGGATACCTTGTCGTTCATCAGTGAGTAAAGAGAAGTGTAGCCATTAGGAAGCAATCATCATTCAACAAATGAGAGATGTTAGTGCCAAGATGCTGGCTAAGCAGTAGTGGCACCAAGACGAGCTAGAACTTCTTAGGTGGTAGGTGGAGCACTGTGAAGCTTAGATATGGCAAGAACAAGAGGAGAAGCTATGTAGACAGGTGAGGAAGGAGATTCATCAAGAGGATGAAGAGCTTAGGCATTGAGAAGCTGCAAAAAAGAGGAGGCTAACAAGGCCTTGATGGAAGAACTCCATATGCAACAACACTTTGAGAAGGCTCAAGAGATCAAGGTACGACACTGGTTGTTAAATAGAAAATGCCCATATATCCTTATAAGCATCCATAATGAAGCGTCCTAGACTGAGTTGCAAAGGCATATTTGATTAGTGGTGGCTAAGTATCACCCAAATAAGACTAAAGATAAGAATAAAGACAAATTTTTTTGCCTTTATGTAGCTTAGGAATATTTTAGATTAGGTCCACTTCAAGGTGGCCCACCGATGCACTTATTCTTCTCTTCCTTGCCATGTTTGGGGGCTCTACTGTTGCTTTTTGTGTTTGGGGGTGTGTCTTGTTTGGATGTGGAAGTTGGGTCTAAGTTGGATTGGGCTAGCTCTCTGCCTGGTTTTGATCTTGGTTTCTTTGGATTGATGGTTGCTATGTTTACTATGTATGTATAGGCTAGAGGAGGGGGGAGGGGGTGTGAGGTTGGTGGTGGGGGTGGGGGAGGGAGGGGGTGCTAGGGGGCAAGGCTTGTTGTAAGGGATCTTACCTCATTTTTGCTTGGGGTCTCTATTGTAAATATGCAATTTATACATGATGTTTATTTTGTTAATATGATTTACCTAACCTTCCTTCCAAAAAAAAAGATAATGACCTAACCACTTAAGCCACATATCACTTAAACTTTATTAATTTCTTTACTATTACTCATTAATATGCTTAGTTTCATATAATTTGTTATATATATTATTTACTTGTTCTATTTTCCTAAGTTAATACCATTTTGACTAAGTGAACTAAATGTGACTTAGTCTTGTTGGGAACATAGGATTCACTCAACAATATTCTCAAAAGGCTAAGTTTCAAACATTTAGGGCATTTGGCGATTTTATACACCTTTGAATACTTAACAAATTTTTAATAATTAGTAAGCATGAGTTGTTAGCTTAGTGGTAGGAGTTGTGGCATGGAAAACCTGAGTCACAGGTTCAATTGTAATGAGCAACATTGAGTTATGGATAAAAAAATTATGTTCAATTTCAATTTTAATATTAGTTAAAAATATATACTTTTTCCTTTTATCCTTTTATTTTTATTTTTTTAAATTTAGACAAATTAGTATGTAAGCATTATAAGAAGCAAATCATTCCATGAGTTCCTAATTGACACACAATGGCTCTACCACCAAGCCATCAAACAACACTGTACTTGTGTCATCATCTTACTTTCAAAATGAAATACTATTACAATCAAGCTATAAGCTTTGTTAAGGGAAAATTGTACAAAAAATAATTACCTTAGTAACACTTGATTGTACAAACTAAACCCCTTTTTATGTGAACATGAAGATGATAACAATATCTATTCCAAAACTACTTCTTTAAATGCAAGGCTGAATTTTTTTTAAAAAAAAACTATTAATCAATCATTTTAGCCCTTACAACAATCAATTTAGCATAAAATGTAAATAGTAACCCAAAAATCTAGCATGAAGAGAATGTCAATACAATGATTAAAATCTCTCAATAAGCACTACACACCCAAAGTGCACTAAACTTTAAGTTAGTCATAGCCTTCTAGTTCATCTACACACAATGATTTGGCCAATTCACCTAAGCAAGCTTAAATCATGCAAGACCAAACCTAATTAGTCATTTGGAAAGTCAAACAGTAGGAAAACATAATATACATAAACAAATAAATTGCAATTCACAATGCAAGAATAATATGGCAGATGTGGATCCATCTCCCTATTTATTCCCAAAATCATTTCCAATTATTCATGAAATCATTTCCAATGATAAGATTTTCATGCTTCACCAAGTAGGAAAATAAAAAATTAGACAATGCACAAAGATCATTAAACAAATGAACAATCAAAGCATAGTAGCAATCTCACAAACAATATAGCATTTTAGCTCCATCTGTGTTCAAAAATACTTTAATTTATTTCAGTAATAGATGCTAAATCAATAAGTTATACAATTGCAAAGAAGATTAATTGATAATTCAACAAATCACTAACACACTATTCAACCAATGCATAAAAGAGGGGTTCTTCATTATATAGGCCATGAGCATATCAACACTACTCAAATCCTTCCTACCATCAAATCATTGATAATTCTATAAATCAAAAACCATACATCATCCCAACCATTTTACTACATTTTGAATTTTAAGGCAAACTTAATCTCAAGCATTGCCATTAACATCTTTATAATACTAAAATCATAAACCCATGATAAGTAGAATGCAAGTTTATTCTTCAACCGACAAGTTACATAGCTTGAAATTTTTTTTATTTTATACACCTTGAAAATTTTTTTAATTACACCAATAATACTCTAATAAAGTATGATTAAAGCTAGCTAATGTAAAAAAAAAAAGTAAAGTATTGATATGTCTCCATTAATAGGATACTCAAATATGGATACATGCACGTAAGTATAGGTAGCTTAGGAAAAGCAACAAGAAACATAGCAAGTATCTACAGCACCTCAACATACATATACAGCAAACCCTAAGTAATAAGTCAGTGGAAAACAAAAGAGAGAGAATGGGAAAAATGGGTATGGGTAGAGCGCATGGAGTGAGCAGAGCAAGGCACATGGAGCGCATGGGGCACATAGAGTGGCCAGAATCAACAGAGTAAGTGAGGCGAACAAAGGGTGTGGCTATAGTGCATGCAGAGAGGGCGGTAACAATATGCACAGTACTAGCAAACTGACCAGCCACAGGTGACAAGCCTTGGGGAATTCCTTGAGGGGAGCTGTACTAGGGGGGACTCTGAGGTAGCAAATGGGGCTATTGAGGAACGCTCCCATTCGAATGGCATCATGCGCCTCCAAGTTAGTGGGTTGCCGACGAAGGGAGTGAGGACAATGCAACGTAGTTTAATAGGACAGTTTGTGTCTTCTAGTGCCTACCCCCAAATGGAACTTATCTAGCGATGGACAAAGGAGGTTTGGGAAGTGGGGGTAGTGGACATGAGGAGCCTATCAGAGGACCTACTCCTATTTATATTCCAGATGATTGAAGACTGTGACACAGTCCTACAGGGGGGGTCATGGTTTTACGATGCTAGAGAACTTTCTCTAACCCCCTAGCAGCCAGGGATGCATCACAAATCAGATTTGTTCGCTCATGCCCCAATATGGGTGTGTGTTTCCAAGATTCCATGGGAAATGAGGAACCTGGATTTCCTCAGACGTATTATAGGATTTTTTGACAATTTCATTGCCTTCGATAAGGTCACACAAACGATGGAGTGGATGGGCTTTGCCCATTTCTATGTGTGGAGGACCTTATCCCCAAGAGATCTAATCAAGGAGGTGGTCCTCGAACTCGTAGGTGGGGAGGAACAACTTCACATAGAGTTTGAACATTTAGAGGTTGAGCAGCCAATGGAGAAAGCACTGCCCCCCTCCAGCCTCCCCCACCCCACCGCCCGTGCCAACCCAC
>MNCI01021501.1:643781-708526 GCA_015680685.1 Gnetum montanum
CCCCCCTCCCCCACCCCACCAGCATAGTGGGGCTACTCCCTATGTAGAAAAACATGGGCACCTAACTGAGGGCTCAAGATGTGGGAGCAAGGCTAATGTGGGTCAATACTTGTAAGCTAGGAGATGGTGGGGGTTGCATGATTGTTGGGTGCAAGGGACAACTGGTGGGGCCACCCCCACCCCTACCCACTCCCCCATAGGCTTCCCCACTGTGGTGGGTCTCCCCACCGTGGTAGGAGTAGGCTTGCTGCTCTTCTCTGGCTTCTCCACCGTTAGTTAAGCTGATGGTCCATGGAATTGTGCTCCCCCCCCCCCCCCCCCCCCCCCCCCCCCCCCCCCCCCCCCCCCCCCCCCNGTGGTCTAGGGGAGCACAAAATCTCACAAGCTCGAGGAGGCCTGCCTGTAGTCTAAGAATTCAAGATGCAGCCCAGTATTGCAAGGGGGGCTCACCTTGGCCACCCATCTGAAAATATCGTGCAGGAGAAGCAAACAAAATGGAACATTGACTTGGGACTGCAATAGATCCTACGAGAGGTCTACCAGCACCGCTTAACTGATCATACATGAAGCTACTATCATGGAATTATAGGGGACAAGGTACACCCTATAACAAAAATACCCTACAATAGATTATTCATGCTAAATACTGTGACATTGTATGCCTTCAGGAGACCAAACTACAAGAGATAGAGGCTTACCATCTCCATTGGGATGATTGGAAGGTGCACCTGCAACCCTACGTGGGGTGGGTAGGGGGCCTAGCTATCCTTGCGTGTTTTGACATGCTCTTAGTTGACTCATCGCAGTGGGCCCTAACTATTCACATTCCCTGCCCGGGTCTATGGCTAACTAACTTCTACGGGGCCCAAGTTTGGGAGCAAAGACTGTGTGAGTTGGAACGAGTGGCGGTGCTAGTGCAAGATCACCTTACTTGGCTTGTGGTTGGGGATTTCAACCAATGGTTCCACTCTTGGGGAAATTCTGGTGCTAGTTGTTCCCCTCCCTCAAGAGCCTAGGAGTTCCAAGACTTCTTGATGTCTCACTTGCTGGTTGACCTACCAATTGAAAATTGTCAATTCACCTAGAGCAATAGGCGGAAATGGGTTGACCACATCCTCTCTTGAATTGATCAAGTTTGCATCAGTTTAGACCTCCTTTTGAGGATGGATGCATGGGTTATGAGGTAGGAGCAGGAACCTTAGACCACTGGTCACTCATTTGTTGCATTGGGCCTCCAAGAAACTGGACCCCCTGGTCTTTTCAGTTCAAAGAAGCTTGGCTACTCAAGCCCTAGTTGTGGCCTTTAGTTGAAGACATCTGGGTGGACTACAAGCTAGGCCATGGGGATCCTAGGAATTTTCTCCAGGAGGGGCTCCTTCGTTTGAAGTGGGCTATCCGATCTTCACTTGTAGAGGAAAAATTTTTCATTTTCGACGAGCCATACTACCCTTTGGACCAAACTAGCCCAAGTGCAATCTCAACAAGAAGTTGAGGAGGACCTACAAGATGAGGAGCAAAACCTTCTAACGCAATTGCAGACACTTGACTTGGAAGAGAAAATCTATTGGAAACAAAGATCATAGGTCAGATGGCTCAGGGAGGGTGATAGATAGATAAAATTCTTCTTTGCTGTAGCCAAAACATGTGGGTGGAGCCAAAGACACATGCTGGAGACTAACATGAGAGAGATGGTTGATGATCCGAAGGATGTGGCCAGAGAATTAGCATAATATTGGGAGGCAATCTAGGTAAAACGGCCCACAGCACTTGTGTCTGTTTAGGTTCCGCAAGTGCTAGGCGAAGAGGATAACACTAAATTGTTAACCCCATTTTCCTAGTAGGAGCTAACAGTAATGATTGGGGCCATGCCTAGAGGGAAGGCACTCGGGCCGAATGGTTGGAGTCTCGAATTCTTCAAATATTTCCTTGATATTGTGGGACCCAACATCCTAGATGCCTTCAATCTAATGCTGGCCAAGAAGCAGGTCTGCCCTGAGCTCAACTACTCCCAAATCATGTGCATTCCCAAACGCGCTAATGCTTCCTCTCCAGAACATTTTCGACCCATTGGGGTATGCAACGTGCTGATCCATATTTTCTCTAAGATGCTTGTGTGAGGGTTGGCTCCCCTCATGCCCAGACTAGTCGGGGATAACCAGACAGGTGTTGTTCAAGTATGAACCCTGTAGGACCAATTACTCCTCATACAAGAGATCCTCCACTCTCTTCATCTTTCGAAGTTCCCTGGGCTATGCCTTAAATTAAACATCACCAAGGCATATGATACAATTAGCTAGGAGGTGCTTGCCATCATTATGCAGCAAAAAGGCTTTGAACCAGATTTTATCCAACTCTACATTCACCTACAATCTTCGGCTAGTTTCTCTTTTGATGTGGGGGGGAAACTATGGGAACTCTTCTCCCCAGGCAAGGGATTACGACAAGGGAACCCCCTTTCACCATTACCTTTTATTATCAATATGGACCTTTTGCGATATTATTGCAAGGCTACAGGCATGAGAGGCCTAAAAATTGCTAGGGTGGAATGTTTGGCTGAACATTATGCAAATGACACGATGCTCCTCAATCAGGATAGGGTCCCACAAGTGTGTGGCATTAACCTAGCACTTACTCGAATGGCTGTCGAGCTTGGCCTGGTGATAAACCGTGCAAAGTTGTTTGCACACTTCCTCAATGTCAACACTCAAGTGAAAAGCCAAGTTACGCAAATTCTGGGGGTTCCTTTTGGAATGATCCAAGACTCCTACCTAGGCATTTCGTTGTTTCATTGGGGATGTTGTGTGTCCTAGGGGGCGATTTTGGAAAAAATCAAGACTCGGATTGAAAACTAGGTGAACCATTTCCTTACTCGTAAAGGGCGGCTGGTGCTGGCATCGGGTGTACTGGTTGCAATGGCACGCTTCGTGGCCATTGTTGCTACCCCCACCCCACCGCACCCCCACGCGTTCAATAAGTCAGGCTATTAACCAGCTCATATGTCACTTTGTGTGGTTGGGGAGCAGAGGGGGATGCAAACTGCACCTAGCTAGCTAGGACCAAATTGTGTGCCCTTGAACTATAGGAGGTTTGGGGATATCGAAATTCGAAGACAAACAACCACACGGTCAACAACATCTACTGCTTCATTTCATCCACCAACATGAAGAGTCGGCCCAATGGATTTGGATCATGAATGTCAAGTACGTTTGACGGCAGTCGAGGCTGCATGACTCAAGGCCATGGCATACACTTTGCGACCATGCACTGCAAATGCAATTGTAAGGGTGGTTGGAATGTGAGCCATGCTGCCTATTATCAGCCATGTATTCATCGATGCCAAGTTGGAAACAGATATGGTAGGGGCGTTTGCTTGAGAAAATTAAAGTCTTTTTATGGTTTCTAGAAAGTAATGTCTTGTCAATATGGATGAATTTAAGAAGGCGCAACCTTGATATTGGCGCCACCTACCCACTCTACGGGAATGCACCCAAGACCATCCCACACTTCGCCTTTCAATGTGTTTACATGCACGCCACGTGACACGCAATGGGCTGGCCTCCCCCTCTAACGCTATCAGGTAATTCCCGAGCCACTTTGCTTTTATGGGTGGTCTGGAAAATCCGCAGCCATAAAGTTTTCCAACAGTGCTAACTACCGCCCCCCCTCCCTATGCAAGCAGCTTCACTGGCTACAACTGCATGGAAAGAAATTGTTGCAGCAATAGGAATTACGTTGACCTATGAGCCTGATTGTGCAACGATCCAAAAGAATATTGAGTTATGGGGAATGGTGGAATGTTGTGGCTGGAACAATGTCCTGCTGCGACTGGTGAGAGACCCGGCCCTCCCGGATGACACTTTCTATACCAACTAGCAAGATGACTGCACATTTTTTCAAGGCGTCGAAATTATTCTTGCAGAACCTACAATTGCCAGATATCTAGGGGCCTAGGAGGAGGGTGAAATCATTTTGCCCACTACTTAAGGGCTACAAGATGCTAACATATTCTTCACTAGGCCAGCGCCACACACGCAAAGTTGGCAAGTGCACAAATCCGCCCTGCCACCTATTTGGGCTCAAGCTGCTGAGCTGGTTGACCAATTTTTTGTATAGTTTGGAAATGGGTCCAAGATCCAAGGCAAACACTTTGCGTTTCTCAAAAGTCTAAAGTTGGGGGTTAAGGTAAATCTGCCTCTCTTCTTTCTAGATTTTTTACAACAGCAGAAGATGGGGTGCCATTCTAGGCTTATTTGGCCCTTTGGCGGGGGTGACGAGGGTGCGGCCGCAGGCAAGGCTGGGACCCAATCTTGACCCCTCAAGGTCATCCTTGCCTAGGCCCTCCCATCCTTATTCCCCAAAAGCGGGTTGGCCATCAAGAGTCGAGTGCTTCCAACCCTATGGTGATGTTGGACGTGTCTTCATGGATGACATCGAGACGTGAGGTTTTATAGGCTGAGGAGTTGCTCCATGTGACAGCAAAAGCAATGGTTGCTACTCATGCTGAAGAAAGGCGTGATTGGGAAGCCAAGTGGGATGAAGTCCTCGTGCATGCAAAGGCTGAATTGGAGACCCATTTCCAAGAATGGGAGGAATTGCTTCGGCAACAAACTTTGTTGGTGAAGGCTACCCAAGCCTGCTCGTTGACAAGCTCCACGACCAAATCTGAGAGCTGTTGCAAGAGCCTACTCACAGAAAGCACGAGAGGGCAAAGTAGGCACAACAAGAACAAGAACAGGATGAAGAAAGACAAAGGCAAAGGCAACTAGACTGAGCACATGAGCAAAGCATGCACCAATGGCTTCAGGAGGGGCATTGTCCGTACATTGTTCTGAGCATAAACTATGACTACTCATGGGGGTGCTCCGACAACACATCCACTGAACATCCACGCATTTTCACCTAGATGGGGGGACATTGGTTGAAGAGTAAAATCAACAAGAGGCTACCATGCAAACAATTCGCTAGGCTGCCAATTTTGTAGATTCCAAATTGCACCATAATATCTATTACATTATTTAGATATGTCTATCTTTAACAAAACCAATCTACTTCGGTCTAATGACATTTTCAATAACCTTTTGAATTTGGCAAGTCATGCATTTAGCTAAAATTATGTAATTATTAGTAAAAAGAGTAACAAGCCTCAAATTACTAATATGTTGAAGATCTTCATTCTTTGAAAAAATATGAATCATACTTTATTAATATTTTTACCAACATGTTGGATATTCTCCACACTCTCGAGCACCTACACTACACGTCATAGACTACCAACACATTTGTAGTGTCAGGGTATAATCCCCGCTGTTCCCTGATTGGCTGATCCATCCAATTTTGTACTTTACTTTTCTAGTAATTTCATCCCAAACATTTTCTCTAAAAAAGAAAAAACATATACAGCCATTTGTCGATTAAATTACATCAGGTCAATTAAATTAAAACAAGAACAGAGGGAAATTTAAAAAGCATTGCACATTCTATTGTCTATCAAGGTTCATCCAAAACATCTCGAACCTTATATCTTATATAGTATAGAAAGACTAACAAAAATACACAAACTAATTAACACTAATCAAACGCCACTTCAATAGATCCGATAAGCATCATTTGATTCACTTCTGTAGTATGACCATCGATAGAGATAATTTTTATACAGATCATGAAAATTTTGAAAGAAGCACAATGGTTTGCTCATGTCAAACTTTAATTCCATTGAATTGGCATTCCTCACAAGACTAAAGACCGTAAATTTACAATTATAAGAAATTCCACAAAGATTTAAGATTGTATTATCTCAAAAACTTAAATGAGTGCTTTCCGAAAGATTTACAATACTTTTGTTTAGTACCGACTCCGAGTCTTAGCTATTGCCTGAAATGTTTCACCCTTGGGCTGATGTGGTATGACTGCCATTAGATAATGATGATATTACAACATTATTATCTGAATTTGTGTTCTCAGTGCCGCTTGCATGTTGTAAAAACTCTGCAGGTAACATATGCCTGCCATGGCAAGCACAGACTATTTTAAGTTGGTTCCTGTTATAACGATATAGCACACCTGATATGGTTTTTCCATTTGGGCCTGGTCCAGTAGTTGATACCCAAGGTAGGTCAGGAGAATTTCCACTCCCACCAAATTTAAGTCCTGGAGCAATCCCTGGTCTTATATTCCAAAACTCCTGGGAAAGTGCATCCAGTAAGTGAAGATTCTCTGTGGATCCTTGACCTTTAGCATCATCCTCTGCAGCCTTTGAGGACAGTGATGTGCTCCCTACATCTGAACCACTCCTTTCAAGCTGCCTCTCATCACTTCTAAAAGATTTTGGCATATCAAGCTTTTGGCCTTCTTGGGACCCAACATCTGCAGAAACTTGTCTGAGAAAACCTAGAGCACCTTGTGACACTTGGATTGCAGCTGTAGATAACATAGTTGAAACAATCATCAGAAAACTTTTTATCACCAAGTAAATCACAATACATCTTTTTAATATCATCATCATCATCAGACTTATCCCATCATGTTAGAACTTAAATGAAAGAACTAAATAAAACTAATTTTGAACAAACACAAAAGGATGGGGGGGAACCTTATTAAAAGTAAGACAAGGTTTTATGGCCCTCCAACCATTCCACCATAGCATAATAACTAAATCAGCACACAATATACAATATGCACAGCCACAACAAAATTAAATCGATCCAACCACGAAGGAGGTTCTCATGCAGCTATCAAGGAAAAAGAAAAACATACCAAGAATGGTTTACAAACTTTTTCAATATATCAAGACCAGAGACATGCAGCCCTTGCTTGGGATCAGCCAATAATGATGGTGGCTGGCCCACTCCAGGAGCAGTCATACCATTTGTTTAAGTAAAGCTGCTTCACCAAGTAGGGACAGAAGAATAGCATAGACAAGGAAATTGTGGACAGATACTATATTTTTTACATTCACCGGACTTCTATAAATGGGCAATCATGGGCAATAATGGTAAATATGATTTAAGGAGACTATGCCAAGTGCATTTATCGGAATAAGCAGCGAAAGTACTAACATATACCTGGAGTGCACACCAAGGAAGCACAGAAAATGTGGAACAACACTAGAACTTCAAATCCTAAAGTAAATAGTTGTGAAACGTATAAAAAATTGCTCATTCTGAGGTTTGCACCCCAAGCTACTCAAATAAGCTGTTCAGGATATTGTCTAAGCACCCAAAAAGAAAATTTGAATAATACCCATTGAGGAGTTTGGAAACAGTTCAGACGCAAGATACAGGTTTTACCTATGATAAACATCTAAGATGACATCAGAAAATTGTATGTCTGCTACCATTTTTTAACGATCTTAATACCCAGAAAAGACGGACGAATTCCAAATGATTCAAAAATGTTAGTTTACATTGCATAAGCGATTAGGCATCAGCTATTGACATGTTTAAAAGTGATGAAATGTCCTAATTTAAAAATTCTGAAAATAATGTTAAACATTCTTAGGTAGCTAATAATTGAAAAGTTTGTGAAAAATAGCTGAATTAATGAAAAATATCCAACTTTTTCAGCTTAGAGAAGGTCTTTATGACTTCAATTTTTTTAGCCAAATTTTTCCCAAAAGTAGCACAACCAACATTTTTCAAAAAGTCACAATTTTTTGCCAAATGTTTTGAATAATTCACAAGGTTCAGAAAGAATTTTCATTTTAAACTTCTATAAAACAAAAATTCCAACTAAACTAATCAAAAAATGCCAATTAAACTAATCAATTAATAGATCTATAGATGCATGAATTGATTAGAGTATTTCATATCTTATTGTTCTATTACTACCAGTACTTTGCATTAAAAAAGTTGAGAGTGCTTGCATGTACACGGCTAACAATAAGAGTCATTCAAGCAAGATGTAATGTTTCATTAAAACATGATAATTTTTTATATTAAAAAACTAGCATAGAATTACAAAGATTATGCTAAACTAGAATACTATAATATTTTTGTGTTAATGACATATGGTATAATGAAATTTGTACATATATGCCATGCTTATATACTTATGCAGTTATTATATTGATGTTTAGTTAATTATGTTTTTTATTTTCATTTTGTGCTATCTATAATTTTCTATTAAAAATTTTTCAAAATATTTATTTTATATATTACCAATTTTTCTAACAATTTTTTCCTGAACTTTTACCGACTTTTAAATTTTCCAACTTTTTCAAGCAGCCAATAAAATTGCTTTGCCCATTTTTTAATATATGGTAGTAACATTAAACATTTAACTTAGAGCAGTTTTTGTAAACAAAATTTAATGGATGTTATTAAATAAATATTACTCTAATGAATTATAATCAAAATATTCCATGTAGGATCAGAGCATTGCAGTAGAAGACAACATAACCTGAACAGCAAAATGAGTATCTGATGAGACACATAGTAGAATTATAAACAGTGGGAAAGCATACCACCAAATGTTCGATTGGGTAGTGTTGTATGGCAATAATCAAAAGAGCAAGTACACATTGAAATGCACACCATAATGGTGTCTTTAAATCAGTCAGTTTGCCTGTATCTAAGAGGAAAGTGGTGCCATAATGCAGTTTGGTACTATGAGCAGTGATGAAGCCCATCCAAAATTTTTATAAACCCTTTGTCCCTAACTAATACTATTATTGCTAGCCTTCAAGATGCAGATAACTGGAGCTAACATGAGTGAAACAAGGCAAAAGAGTGTGTATAGAATGCACTAAGAACAACTCAAAAGAAATGCATTCAACTAATTCATCCAATACACCAAACATAGAAACACAAAGTACTTCTTTATAGGCTATTTCAATTTTAGGATTTTTTTTTCATAACCACAAAATGGAATCCACCCAATTACACCACCAAACTTAGTGAGGTACTTAATATAGGTCAACACCCCTCATAAGTTTAAGTGGATTTCAAGCTATAACTACATGACATACAAGTAAAAACATTTCAAGCAAACCAAAGTGTCTGAAGGAAAACCTTATGCAAAATGCAAAATATAAATGCATCCTAGAAACTAACAATGGGGGCTCAGATAGCCTTGATTCTGCCGATTCCAAATAAGCTGTTGATTAGTCCCAAATAATCTCTAAATTGTTCAAACTTCACTCTGCCAAGTGGCTTTGTGAGGATGTTTGCATGTTCTATTTCACCATGCAATTAAGTAACTTCACTTTGCCAAGTGGCTCGGTTAGTAACTGATGGGCTTTGCAGATGTCCTTTGCCTGTGGGGTTCTAAAGAACGTAAATTTTGCCTTCTTTAATTGAAATCAGAATGAGTCATGCACCTCTTGTTGTTCTAGCTAACTTGTGCAGGTGATGGTTTTTGGTGACCATGTTCTTTTCCTAGTGCAATTTGTTGCTGCTTTGAAAACTGGTATAACTACCTTCTTATAGATTCTAGGATTTGTGACCAAATCATCATATTTAAAGCTCACTTCCCTCTCTCCCAAAGACTGGAATCTCTGCATATCACCCAAAGTCTGACCATGATGCTTCAAGTGATTGGCTTTGGCTCTATCATCCAATGTGATTAATTCCTCTATTTCTATGAAGATAACATCTCACAAGATCGCATCCCTTCACAGTTGTGGAAAGAACACCTTGTAGCACATTGTGTTTGTACCACACCCAACGAGAGATCTTGGTTCTACACACAATTGCAGTTTGTTTGGGTGTTCAGCTAAGATGAATGCATAAGATTGGGAACCAAAGATTCTAAACTTTTCACACTAGGAGCACTTCCTATACAGATTTCATTGGGAGTGTATGTGGGTTTTTTTTTCCACGATAAGAGTATTCACTGTTTGGGTTGGATGTGTCTGATGCTTCTCCTCACAAATAGACAGGTAACTTCTTGTTTATTAGCATTGGTCCAACCATATCAAGAAATGCTCTGCTTATTCATGCTACCACACCATTTTCTTGTGGTGTTCCTTGCACATGATCTCATGTCTTAATCCCTTCCTTCAGAGGTTCTTTAGAACCTTTGGAGACATTCCCCTCGCCCATCTATTTGTAGTGTTTTAATGAGAGCTTTCCACAATTTAAAGGAATAAAAAACCTACAGTTTGTATTTGAAGCATTTAATCCATATATTTTTGGTGTAGTCATCAATGAAGATGATGGAGTAACAATTGTCTCAAAGCATCTCTATAGGCATTGGTCCATTCCAATGTGTCTCTCTAGATATATTTCTCGTGTCTCTCCAAGTAGCTTTTGGTTTCACAACAATGACCTTGCAAAGTGAGCTGCATCTGCCCCTTTCCCAAGACTTCCCAAGCTAACCATCCACCCATGCATGCAAACAATGGAATCCAGCTTAGCAAATGCACGCTACGTCCTCTTGTCCATTGAGGAAAGAGTTACAAGCTTTAGATTCCAAATGTAAACTGCTAAAGAATGAGCTTATTGTAACAACTACAACAGCAATTCCCTTTGCACTAGGCACGTAGCACTAGAGTGTACCAGCTCTAGCTTTCTTGTAGACTATTTGATACTTCTCTTAAATGGGTTGCTTTATTGCTTTACTTGTAATACAAGCTTCACATCACATAGTCTTCACATGCAAAACCTTTGAAACATCCTTGAGTTTGCAAATCCTTTTTAGAGGAACAAGTTCCAATCTAGCATGCCAAATTGCTTCCTAAGAGAACTTTGTTAGATTTTGCATCTCAACTTCCACACAATGGTATACCTCATCCACAAACTACTTCAAAACAAATTTTCCTTTCCAATCTATCAGTGCTCTATTATTCAAGTGCATGAAGTTTCCTTTTAGCTACCTCATGAGGTATTTGATGTTGCTCTTCATCACATTTACCTTTCCATCCATTGTCATGCTTATATCAATAACTTTTCTGACCAGTATACTTAATGATAATAAATTTTGCTATTTATTCCCTCCGTAATCCTTGAAAAACCAATCACAACTAATGCTGAATCTAGTATTATTTGAAACATCTTGCAAAAAATAATATGCAAGTTATGGATGGTACATTAAAGATAAATTTTGCTTACAAGTGGGGATTTATATAACATCACGTAGAGTCCTTTTGCTCCATCAAATGGATTGATCAACATGGTTCCTATTCCTTTAACTAGCAATGAGTTTTTATTTCCCATCCTAATTGATCTATGATACTTCCTGTTCAGTTTGAAGAATAGGCTTTTCCTGGTAGTCATGTGCTGAGTTGCTCCCAATATAAGAATCAAACAATCAACTTCACATGTTGTGGAAGAAATTGCACAACCGGTAACATCATCAACTTGGTCACTGACTAGTCTAGCTTAATCCCAACTATCAAATCTAGAAGGTCTCAGCTATTCTCTGCTAATAACATAGTCACAGGCACTATCATGTGAGTCTAACTCCTACTTAACCTCCATCATCTGATGCGCTAAACCTTTCTTCTTGACCTGATCATACAAAGTTCTACACTCCACTGCATAGTAACCCTTTTTGTCACACCTTTTGCAAATCCTGTTCTTATTCTTCTTGTCAGAGCTTCACTTTTCTTTTGACTCTCATTCTTCTGGCCAATTTGGGTTTGCTTCTACTTACCCTTGCTCTTTGAATATCCCTACTTGCCACTACTGCTATAGTTTGTCTTGTTATATGATGGACCTATTTCCATGCTTTCCCAGGGGCAAGCATCTTATTGCTTGTCAAGATCCTTTAGAACACCTGCACAGGTTTCAAAGTTTATGACTTTCTGCCTATTATCTATTGACAATGTACTGATGGCCTGATCATAGGGAAGAACTACTTGGGCACTGTTAATAACAAAGGCCTAGGCAATGCACTGCTGCTTGTAGTCATTGTCAAGGATCTCGTTGATTCCTTGAAGCAAATTAATAACTTCAACGCTTTTCCCCTTTCCATATGAAGTCTATTCATCTTGTTTAGAAAGTAAATGAACTCCATATCAACCTTCTTGTCGAAAGCCCTCTTGAACATATCTAGTATGTCCCATGCAATATTACAATTTTGCACTATTTTATGATTGTGTTCATCTGTTAATAGAAGAATTAGAAAAAAAATCATGTTCACAACTTCCCACTTGTCCACTTCCTTTTCATTGGATCCATTTGTAACAAATGTAAATGCATTGTGTTTGTTTTCTTGAATATGTTCACCAAACATCCAATCTTCTTTGGCTACCAAAATTTGTCACATTTTTACTAATTTGACTCTCCTTCCATGACTATTCCTACATTATTCTTGAAATTGTTTGGAATAGCATCAGATTTTGCCCCTTGTCCAAAGTCAATAGAGGGAGAGCAGCTTACTCTCAAACACACTTTTGTGTCAAAATGAAAGTAAAATCATTGTAGTCTTCTCCTACCACTCAAATGGTTGCTCATAGCATTTCTGCTACCTTCAAAACTTCAAATCGTCTAAGTTTCACCTTTTCGGGTTTTTGAAGTTTGTGGGTACTAATAAAAAACCTCCCCTCAAAGGTAAGAAAAGCAGTGTAAGACCTAGACTTATGCACTTTGAGTTTTCAAAACCTAACTATTAATGAAGAAGCATGTATTGATATGCTTGACAGTTTTTTCTTGCAAAACAAGCTTAACCCCTACATTGCCCATGTTGCATGTCTAGGGTTATTGTTCCATCCCATCCAAATACATTAGGTATGGTCATACGCTTACAATTTATACATTACATGTGTAGTCCTGATGGGTTATTGGCGACAAGTTAGTTTAGTATGATTGCACTTTGGATGTTATGAGGGTTTCATCTTTATGTTATGATTATGATATCTTTACATGCTTAACTAACGTGATTATGTACACTAGCCCTATGTGATGTGTTAAACAAGTGATGTTATTGGCAAGGATGTTGGATTGGGGTACAAGAGCACCTATGCGGTATACATTTAAGCTTTATGCAATTTCAATATTTATGCATTTGAACTATAGCGCTATGTTGTGTGATGCTTGGGTGGGATTTTGGCATGTGAAAGTGTAGAGCGTTTGATAAGGATCCCGTGGGTTCAAACAGATCTTAATTTGGAGTCCTGGTGTGTTTGTTACGAATGATTAAAGTTCACAACATTAGTTGCGAAGGAAAAAAATAAATATAGCTTATGGAAATATTTCATTTTAAAAAAATAATAAACAATTCCTAAATCAGTTTGTGATTATATTCATTGATAATATCTTGGTATATTCTCCTAATGAGCAATTGCATGCAGAGCACTTGTGGATGGTCTTACAGACTTTAGCCATCTATCCTCTTCGATAATGATCCTGCTGGTGTCATGTGCAATATCGTATGTGTGTCCATGTGTTACTCTTAGCATGCACAAGACTAACATTTGATGCAAGTTGTCTTGTACCCCACTCCTCTCCTCTAGTGCAGCACTTGTTGACCCTCTAGCAAGGGAAGTGTAAAGGCTTCTCACTCAATTGTGTACTAACTTTATTTAATTACAGGTGGAAGGCGCAAGAGCCCAAACAAGCATGGAGAGGGAGAGTAAAGGAGGGGAAAATCTTCAATGCTTGGTTAATGTACATTTCCATGTACAATAGTATGGACTATGTATAATTGCATGAAACTCTTTGTACTCATATATATATATATATATATGATGATGATGTTTATGTGTTTTTGTATCTTAGTAGAGCAATGCACATTTTTTATTTATGTAGAGACATGTAGTTTTATAAATTGAAATGTATGTTTAGTTTTTGGTTTGGCACGACATTTTTGTGCAGTTTGACCTTACTTAATATAACATATTTCTACACATCTTTAGTTTTAAATTTATCATGCTTCTATTGTAAAATTACTATTGATCCTAAGCATCACCCTGCCCTAGCTAGGGCAAGGTGTTACATTGTGGTATCGAAGCTAGTTTACTCCGATGTTGTATGATGTTTGGGGTACTCATCCATTTGTGATTTCAGGTTATGGAGATGTATAGTAGACGTGGTCATGATGCTGGTAGGGCCCATAGGTCAAAAGGGCCTAATGCATAACTTTGCTTCTAGGAGTCCAATTTAGGTAAAATTAGTGTTGTTGGGATCACCTTGGGAAGTATTTTCTAATCATTGACTTGGTTTTCTCTTTGGGCATATATAATTTTGGAAGTTATTATGGTAGTCATTTTTGTGGAATTACATGTAGTCCGAAAAATATGGTTGTGGAGCAAAATTTTGTTTGTCGAATCGTGGTATTATTTTTATGGAATGAATGTGACTGTTAGGTGTGGATTTATGTGGTTATGTTATGTTTGTTTGGAGGTGTTGTGCTTATGACATGTGTTGGCTTAAGCTAGCCGAGGTTTGTACATGTCTTCACGACAATGCTTGTGATGGTCGTGGGCAAGTGGTGCTAGCATGAGGGTGTGGACCAGTTGGTGATGAGGCACCCTGAAGGTAGTATGGATTGACCCCCACTATGATGCATCAGTAAGGTTCCTATCTCAAGCCTCATCCTGAGAGTGGGAGAGTGTAGGTGTGTTGTACGTGGCATAGTTGTGTTAGTCCCTATCGCTAGTCCTTCAAAAAGCTAAATGGGATGCCATTGGTATGGATTTTGTTGTTGGTCTTCCACAAGCTCACAGTGGCCATGATGCTATATTGGTAGTTATTGATTTGTTGACAAAGTCTGCCCATTTGCTTGCCACACGAGCATCAATGAGTGCAATAGAAACTGCACATCTTTTTCTTGTAGAGAGAGATGGTGTGGTTGCATGGGGTGCCACAACGGATTATTAGTGATAGAGATGCTCAATTCATGTCACATTTGTGGCAAGTATTTCAAAAGGAGATGGGTACCAAGCTAAATATGAGTTTGGCATATCATCCACAAATTGATGGTCAAATTTTTGCCGCAACAATTTTAATTGGTGGATTGTCTTTACCTTTTCCTTGTATTTTTGTGCTAGATTAGTGTATATGATCATGCGATGTGGGGATGTGGGGTAGATAGTTCAAAGATTGAGCTTGAATATGTTATTTTGCATATTTCCCGAAATTGTACGATTTTGGGTACAAATTGTTTATTAATATATATGCGATGTATGGTATAATGTGGACTTGTGGAATATGATATGTGATGTTGATGAAACTAGTATGACTAAAATATTATATTTTCGGGGCCTATTGCGGCACAAGAGTTTTTGGGAGTTTCAATCCTTCCTACCGATAATTAAATATTAGGAATTATTATTTTATTAATCAAACTTTGGGCGTGCATAACTTTGCTTCCAGGAGTCCGATTTAAGTGAAATTAGTGTCATTGGGATCGTCTTGGAAAGTACTTTCTAATCGTAGACTTGATTTTCTCTTTGGGCATATATCATTTTGAAGGTTATTATAGCAATCATTTCTGTGGAATTACATGTAGTTTGAGAAATATGGTTGTGGCATAGAATTTTGTTTGTCAAATCATGGTATTGTTTTCATGGAATGAATGTGGCTATTAGGTGTGGACTGATTGGTGATGAGGCACCCTAGAGGTAGTATGGATTGACCCTCATTGTGATGCATCAGTGAGGCTCCCGTCTCAAGCCTCATCCTGAGAGTGGAAGAGCGTAGGTGTGTTTGTCCCTACAACTAGTATGTGGCATAGGTGTGTTCGTCCCTATCACTAGTCCTTCAAGGCTAGTGGTTGCGGGCCATAGGTTGACAAACCCTAGCACTGGTTGGATAAATAAAAGACTTGTAGGAAATGGCTATTATGAGTACTCATGGCAACGTTTCACATGTTATGCTAAGGATGGATATGCTAGCGACCACCTGGCCTATGTATATGATAGTATCAATTTGTGAGTCATATCACTGATAACATATATTATGATTGGATTATGATTGTGTGAGTCATGGATTGTTTAACGGTATAGAATAGGTGTGATGGCATGGGCATGATAGTGGAAAGGCATGTGATGTAGTGTAATGAATAGATGATGGATTATGTCAAACCGTGGCTTTATCCGTGATAGTATGATAGCCATCTATCCTCTTTGATAATGATTATGCCGGTGTCATGTGCGATATGGTATGTGTGTCCATGTGTTACTCTTAGCATGCACAAGGCTAACATTTGATGCAAGTTGTCTTGTACCCCACTCCTCTCCTCTAGTGTGGCATTTGTTGACCCTCTAGCAAGGGAAGTGTAAAGGCTTTCCACTCCATCGTGCATTGACCTTATTTAATTACAGGTGGAAGGTGCAAGAGCCTAGACGAGCATGAAGAGGGAGAGTAGAGGAGGGGAAAATCTTTAGTGCTTGGTTAATGTATATTTCCATGTACAGTATGCACATTTTTAATTTATGTAGAGACATGCAATTTTATAAATTGAAATGTATGTTTAGTTTTTGGTTTGGCATGACATTTTTGTGCAATTTGACCTTCCTTAATATAACATATTTCTACACATCTTTAGTTTTTAATTTATCATGCTTCCATTGTAAGATTACTAGTGATCCTAGGCATCACCCTGCCTTAGCTGGGTGGGGTGTTACAGTTATGCACTTGCAACCCTTGCTTGCTCTACCTATAGTCACAAATCCATGAGTGTGCAACTATAATCCTTATGCATGCCACTTGAATTGTGCAGAACTATGCATGAGTGACCTATATTATGCAACTCTAATGCTTTTCAGAATAACCTCTTAATATTCATAACTTCCATGTTGTATTTAAGTCAAAACCGTTTTTGTTTTCTTTCATAGAGTCATGTCTTAGTGGAATCAGGAGAATGCAGAGGCGGTGGTATATGATCGTGTATTTTCTATATATAATAATGAAAAACCTAATAAGAACTTTAGACATGGATAACTACATTAAATCTAACGGATTAACTTAAACTAGAATTAATCCAAATTGTATTACTGTTAACGAAGGCTTGTGTTAGCTGGAAAAGGTAAATAATGAAGATATTGAAAGATGGAAGCGTGATGAGAAAAAATGTGTAACGAGTGGGTGAATATGAATAAAGAGAAGGGTTTATGACATATAAATGATACAAGAGATAAAGCAAGATAAAATCATTCGAAGACAAACCTAGGTATCTATTAAGCCAGAGACGGAGAAATGCAAGATGCATTTGAAGCCCATTGAACCAACAGAGGAAAAGAAATAAAAATCCCAAAATATATGAAAAAACGTTTTTCACATGAAGCTAGGTTATCGGAAGACCATTGAGCAAGAGAAAACAAATATATGGTCAAACAGACTTACCTTAAGCCAACAGATTGATGAGTTCATAATGTTCTATCCAACTGAAGTAGTTGAGATGAGGCAACTCTCAAACAGAGAGTTGTGGAAGAAAATTCGTCATGGATGGAGACAAGGAGAATTCTAGAAGAAGATTCAAAAATTTAAAGATTGTACAATGATACAGCCATCCGGACATAATAACTATCAATAAATAAGAATGGATGAAACAATTTGTTAGAAAAAAAAGTATATGTAAGAAAGAATCTTGTTTATTATAACATTGTTGATAATACTTTCTATGCAATGATCCTGCCAGTGAGTAGACATATATTTAATGTAATCCTTGTAATTTTGATAAGTTCATGCCATTTGAACAAAATTGACAATCTTAATACAGAAAACAAGAAAAAAAAAAGTCATTTGAAAAATTTGAGTGCCAAAGCAAATGTTATTGAAACTTCACCCAGAGATAAACTAAGAACTACAAAAAAAGGAGCTCCTTTAACATCAAAAGAATAGATTGTTGACAGATTCTCGTACATTAACATCAAAATTTGAGGGAAAAGCCTGTGTCTAGTCCTTGAAAGATAAGCAACCTTATGAACACAGTTGTTGGCAATGTCTCTACATATATACTAACAGTTAAGGTTTTTGTTGCTCTTCAATTACCAACAAAATAAAACATAAGATTACATATGAAATATGCCCACAGGTATACATAAAAGCATGTGTATAGCGACTGTCAGTCAGGAGAGAATTTTTACCTGTTGCCTTTTGTATCTTAAAAATTCTATTAACTTGTAGTTGCATATCTTTATGAATGAAGGAAATACAAACCTTGATTAACTTTTGCTGGATCTTCGGCATGCTCTGCAGAAGCCCTTCCTATAGTCTTTGCACCAAACCCAAGTGGCTGATTGGAATGGGAACCAGAAAACCAGCTTGCTCCTGGTGTTTCAAGTGTTGGAAGTTGAAATGATGAATAACCAAGAGGAACTTGAAAGCCACTTGAGTTGATGGGGCGAATGGCAGTGCGATCCACTCCATTAACATTTCCCGGTGTCAGTTGCATCACGTATGGCAAAGAGAAACCAGCGGAATATTGAATGCTGGAGTTATTTGAGACCTGAATGGTATGACTATATGGAACATGTCCCATATTAAATGATTGGAAAGAATAAGGCATAGTTGTATTTGGCATACAGACTGGATTGACGATAGGTACACTACTGTGATCTTGGTTGGATTCATTTCCTGTTGGTGTTGCTCTCTGACTGCCTCCTGGGTTTTCCTTTTTGTCAGTGGTATTAGACCCAACAAGATTTTGCTGTTTGAGATTTTCGTTTGCAATCACCGAAACAATTTTTGATGACGATGCTTCTAACTCAGAATCTGCAGTATCCTCATTATCTGCTGAGGAACCATCTTGTCTTGTTCCAGAAAGAGGTGAACTCTTTTTCTGATATGCAACACCTGAACAAGTTTTC
The DNA here is from genome assembly GCA_015680685.1 of Gnetum montanum. NCBI lineage: Eukaryota > Viridiplantae > Streptophyta > Gnetopsida > Gnetales > Gnetaceae > Gnetum > Gnetum montanum. Next base: position 662,473 of record MNCI01021501.1, read on the forward strand.
ACAGTCTGCTCAACTTTGTCACTCTCAATGTCAACTCTGCTATGTTGGCTTTGCTCATCAGTCCTTGGGCGTTTTTTCCTTCCTTCCTCCCACGTTTGATCAGACATCTCTGCTGTACTCTGCTTCTGCAAAACATCTGTTTGTTGATTTTCCACTTGCCTGTGTTGCTGCTCAAACATTGTTTTTTCCACATTTCTTGCTATGTCAGGCGGCTGCACAGAGCTTTCACCTGTAAAATAAGGGCACACCATTATATTTATATTCACTTCAGTAGTCACCAATGCTTATGGCATTTCTATTGGTTCTTGTATAGCATACATACCTTTGGTTTTGCTGAAAAAACCCCCACAAGATAAGCCCAAACTTAATTCAAGGCCACTTTCATCATCTGATACAGGATTTTGACTGCTATCTTTGTTCTCTCCCATGCTGATACAGAATAAATACAAGAAATTACAGTTCTATAATTTTTTAAACTTTTTCAGTTTCCCTTAACGCACTGGACTTCTTCTAAACAATTCCTGCATATCCAAGATTTAATCAGCTGCTACTTTTTGAAGTATTATGATTGAAGACGTTCAATCAGACAATTTTCTATAAACACATGGTAATTACCTTAATAAGTGACATACAAACAGAGGAACATTCAAGGATAAACAAATCACGATTAGATTAGCTATATATTTATTACATATATTTATATTCTGGCCAAAAGGATCATTTTCCTTTACAAAAATCTGATCCTACAATCACATCTTCCCATGATCAAACAACTCCCCTGCACCTCCCCTCTCATATTATGAGCGATTAATATTATTTACCATGCCCAGGAAGCTCCCCCTTGTCATTCTGACCCCAATAAAATTTATTTTCCATAGGAAGTTCCCCTTGGTGTTATAACAAAAAAATTTTACTTACCAAGACCAAGAAGGGCTTCTTTGGTCAGCTGCTAGTTGGCCTCTCAGCCAAAACAAATGATAACTTGTGGGATGCAAATCACAAGCCTTAAATAATGAGATATACCTCACTAATATAATGTATTAATTGAGCTTTAACATGTTCGTATCATGAAAATTATTAGTCTATATCATATTATCGTTAGATGTACATTAACTGCTAAAGTAATAGAACCTTGCTCCTGCTCCTTGCTCACTTATCATTTGGTTCAATAAAATTTTAAAAGAAAAATTGTTCATAATTTTTACCAGCTATTATAAGAATACAATGAAAATTGTCAAAATGTGAATTTCAATCTTAATTGTGTATAAAGGTAAAAGTTAGAATCACCAAAAGGCTAAAAACTAACTTAGAACATTATTTTATTTTTACATGATCCCAAACTTTGGGTCAACATCAACATCTTATAATTGCATTAGTTAATTTCTTCATGCCCTTTGAGAGATATATTCCTTGTGATTTTCCTTGATAAAATATCGGATGTGAAATTTTACAATGCAGCAGCTACACTATACACGTAAGTTCACTAAAACACTACACTGCAAGCTGCATATCTATAATTGAAATGGATGAGCAATTTGGTATAACAGTTGTTTCCCTTTTTTTAAATATAATTGTTTCTACACTATACACGTAAGTTCACTAAAACACTATACTGCAAGCTGTGTATCTATAATTGAAATGGATGAGCAGTATGGTATAACAGTTGTTTCCCTTTTTTAAAATCTAATTGTTTCTCTTTTCGACAAACAACAACTCGCATTTCTATGGCCAGTTTAGAGTTTATATCTTTTCATGATATGTGTTTAGTATTCATGGTGCACAGATTTAACCCTGTGCTAGTTAAATTATTGTATGACCAATCAACATCGAGACAGGAGTTTATACTGAACATGTTACAACAGTAAAAACTAAATCTAATTTTTCTTGCATATCTTCAAACAAAATAACTAATAAGAAAGTTCAAGTTAACTTGTACCTTCAAAACTTTTTACCTTATCCACTGGCACACTCAAGCTTAGAATTTCAGAATTAAATAAGGCGTCAAAATGTCTTTTCATTGCAAATTTTATTTGCAAAGATAAAAATAATAATTTTATTTAAAAAGATGTCAAAATAAGTTTTCTTAATTTCCAAGGAATCATGTATATACACAGGGTTTCAGATTTATTGTATTTCTTTATATCTCTAACTGTAATTTCTAGTCCTGTATTTAAATTCAAAGTTTGAGGTAAAACAAACCTACCTGCATCTACAATGCATCATTAATAAGGATATCATTTTCCCTTCTTAGTTGGCTGGCTCCTTTGCATTTCTGATCATACTTGGAAACACAAACACTTTTTGGAAAATACACCTAGATGACAGTCAAATGTGTTTTATCATAAGTACTGCTCATTTTCACGTTGTAATGCATCAAATTTACACCCCTTAAACTTTAAAACATCTTCATGATGCCTCCTTCCTACACATTGTCTTCCAAGTGCTAAAATACTATTATTATGCAGCTTATTAAGCCCGATAAAGCAAACTAAGCAATAATAGCAGTAAATGTTTTTCCTTGTATAGTATGTTAGGATACAAATGAAAATGTAGTAGATGCGTTTACTATGATAGTGATTGCAGCAAAACTGGTAAAGCAAAAGTGAGATTTGATTTAAATAAACATGACAGCCAAGGACATAAAGCCTATATTGTTTGAAATTTATGATGTAGTCGTCGTGTTCTTTTAATAGTGAACTCATTTACTGCACTTTCTTGCATATATAAAAGTGAATATCTACTCATCATGTTTTCAAATTACCCTCTTGGTGTTTCTTTTAAAACCATAACGGTTTGTTTTATAAAATCTTTTAGTTGTTTCATGTAAATCTCTTTATCTTCAACTAGTTATGCAAGATAGATTCCCTAGCATCCCTTTATCTGGAAATCTGAGGAAGCTACAAATGATAATATCTGGAAAACTTTTACCGTGGGTGGCATAGCAGGGAATTCCATGATATGGAAAAACTTATGTACACACCAGCAGATAATCTTTGGATTACAAACCTCCCCTTTCAAGAATTCTAAGGAATTCCTAAAAGCTAAATACAACTAGGCTGTAGGGTGGAGAAATATATGTAAAGGGAGCTTACCTTAAAATTAAAATGTTTGGGTGGTTGCTACCTCATAACTATATTCTAACAAAAACTTTTCTGCAATGTCGGGGCATGCTTATTAATAAATGTTGCACCTTCTGCCGTGATGTAGCTGATTCATTTCAAGATTTCATGAGTTTTTTATTTTAGAATCTATTGGGATTTTTCATTAAATTGGGGTTTTCCATTCAATAATTGCAAGGGACTTAGGAACTAACATAACAAAAAAGCTAGCACTTCCGTTCACCTGAGATCAGCCTCAGCCTCCATATTTTAAGCTCTCCTAAAGAAGATATTTACCTTTTCTTCAATGCTTCCAATGCTGAAAAACCTCATGCTACAGGAGTCCACCAGACTTTTCAATTCCATTTAAAGTGAAAACATCAACTTCTCATCCTTTTTCTAATAAGTATTTTCCTATTCCATTTACTTCAATATTAGGTGATATTTTTTCTCATCTATTTCTAATTTGACCATAATCTTGCATATCTAGCTATGGAAATGTTAATATGTATTGAATCAATCCTTGCATTAAAGTCAGCACGTATACAGACTTTTCATTTTAATTTAAGTTTTGCTATATTTCTTCTTAAATACTGAAAAAGGTATTTTCTTGATAACCTTAACTTTTCATAGCATGTTGCATTTCATGGGTAAAAGTAGCAGAAAGCATGAAATATAAGGCACTCATTTTAAATAATCTTGAATTAATTATATTATTTGTGGTCATTCATCAAACATATAAGGCCTGATGAATAACAAAGCCTCTCTCTCCACCTTTTTCCAATATGTATTCTTCATGGTTTCTGGCATTTGCTCTATGCCCTCTGTTATAAGACTTTCACATTTTTCTGATATTGAAAATCTTTGCAACTGCCTTCTTTAAAATCTTGACTTCATCCATCATATTTAAAGGTGCACCAGGTTAAAGACACCTTTTAAAATTGTATGGAACTAATAATAAAAGAGCAAAACAATTCTACTAGTGCACTAAAAAACTTTCATCAGAGAATCATGAACCAAATGTTATACTAATTTTTATGCTAGATAGAACAAATTAAACTGTAACTTTAATAACAACAGTGAAAGCTTAATTCTTTTTATCTATAGAAACCATATTGTTCTATAACATATAATAGAACAAGCAGCATCTAAAATTTTAAGCTACTTATTTGGGGTTAACCCTACTTGGCTATGCTACAATCATCAACTTCATCAGCGGTGATTACAATTAGAGTTTTTGAATCTTAATGGAGAAAAACTACACATCTAATTTTGGCCAAGAGACCAACTACTAGTTATAGATCAGTAACACTAAATAATATTCTGTCCATAATGTTCCAAGGATAACTTATCAATAACACTAAATAATATTATGTCTATAATGCTATAGGGAGAGCTTATAGGTAATGCTGAATAAGATTTCATCCATAATTTTTCAAGAAGAGCCTATTTGTAAAAGTAAATAATATTTCATCCATAACATCAGCATATTTGCTCCAACTGATCTGTGGCTTCTATGTTTATATCTTCTTATTGCAATGCACAAGGGAATATATATGAAAAGAACAATCTATGCAAGTTCAAAATATTTTGTAACATGAAATTTAGTACCAAATTTGGAATTAGTTATCCTTCTCATCATGCAAGCATAGCGATCATACTGAAATTGTTATAGAATTTGGTAAAATGGCAATTTGAATAATTTTTAATATAATAGATTAACTAAACTTCAACTCCATTTTTGCAAAATTCTCTCAGCCAAATTATAAGCATATATATTAAATATATAACTAATCTAGTTTTGCCGAGAGGCCAACTACTAGTCATATATCAGTAACGTTAAATAATATTCTGTCCATAACTTTTTAGGGATAGTTTATCGGTAACACTAATAATATTCTGTCTATAACACTAAAGGATAGCTCATAGGTAACACTAAATAAGATTTCATCCATAACATTTCAAGGAGAGCCTATTTGTAAAAGTTGATAACATTTCATCCATAACATCAGCATATTTGCTTCAACCAATCTATGGCTTCTATGTTTATATCTTCTTATTGCAATGCACAAAGTAGCATGTGTGGAACCAACCATCTATGGAAATTCAAAATATTTTGTAACACAAAATTTAGTACCAAACTTGGAATTAATTATACTTTCATCATGCAATCATAGCGATCTTACCAAAATTATTATAGAATACATAGAATTTGGTAAAATGGCAATTTGGATAATTTTTAATATAATAGATGAACTAAACTTCAACTTCATTTTTGCAAGATTCTCTCAGCCAAATTATAGATATATATATTAAATATATAACTACGCTAGTTTTAAAACAAAGAACTTGTTCCTTTGCACATGAAATTGGTTGTGATATCTCAAAGGTTCTCTCCTTCCAAATTGTTATGCACAAATCTACAATCCAGTGTATTGAAATGCACATCATCTCTTTCCTCTTAAACATAGAATTTCTTTGACTAGTTTGCCTTCTTCTTACACTTAAATGCAAAAAAGCACCAGCTATACAACCCTCATGCATAAGGCCAGCTACTTTTTAACATATATGTAATAACCCTTTAATCATGGGTAGCATTTTAGAATTTGTTGAATATTTACCAATTCTGTGAATATTCTTCGAATTAATACATTACCAAATTAAAACTATTCTGCTTTGTAATTCCTTGATTTTTCCAAGAATATAATTGTTGCAAATAGCAGCAAATTCGAAACCATTATTCTTCTCCTAAATTTTAAATCTTATACAAGTAAAATAAATCTACTCCGTTTTTTACTTACTTTCAGATCTCAACCATGAATCACAGTAAAGGGTTTCAAATTTCCCTGTTATTTCCACTTTTTACTTTGCATCTTACCATGCCCAATCAATACAATTTTCAAGGATATATATATATATATATATTATTTTAAGCCTTTTGAATTATTCTAGAATTTTGTAAATTATTCCTGAATCACAAATCGATGCAGTTACTGAATATCCAAATTGAAAACTATGATTATAGCTTAAACTCAAGTCCTATCGGTTGATAAAAGCCACAAATATAGGAGGCCTTAACAGATTAGACTCTGAAATGACACCTAGCATGTGCTGTTTTTTATTGCTATAACAAAGAAGGATGATGGTCATCCTCTTTTTAAGAAATTCACAGGTATCCCAGAGATGAGATTTAGTGCCTCTTTATGTTTGCATAAAACTAAAACTAAACATACTTTACACAAATTACAAGGCAAACTAACAGTGAAAAGTCACTAAAACCAAAATACTTACAGAACGAATAACCTTGAGGGCAACTTCTAGTAGCATGTAGTAACACCAAAACCAGATAAATAAGTTAAGCACCAAGGAGGCAAGATCGATTCCAGAAATCCAATTTTCATTAATCCTCGTTCACAGACCATATTTAGAGAGTTGGATCTGCAAGGAAAGCTAAACATTAAGCTTTCTGTTGACAACTCTGGTTTTCTTCCTTCCCTGTTTTTTATTCCCCTCACAGAGTCTCTTTCTGGGGTTTCTTTTCACTTGTTCAAAGATTCTACGTTCAAATCTATGTTCCACAACCGCGTCCACGCCCTACATGTCTAACAAAAATTCACAGGCATAAAAGCAGGCACAAAAAGGAGAAAACAAAAACCCACAACCATATGTGAAGAAACTGCGAAACGCAAAACTATTTATCCATGATTAAGATTTCAAAAAACAAAAACAAAAAACAAAAAGCTCTGGAGGCAAACAAGGCTGTAACTCTAAAAAGGAAAAATAAGAACAGTAAAAAAATGAGAGACGAACCTGACAATCCAAAGGCAGAGCAAGAAATGGTATACTGTTTCAGAGTGAAGGCAAAAAAAAATCTGCTGGGCAAGAAATATACAGAGGCAGCAACTAATGAAGCTTCTCGTCTCCATGGACCATGGCTCCTCCTCTGGTCAAGTTACGGGAGTGTAGTCCCAATCCGCAATTTCTGGGGGAAACAAAAAAATAAATTAATAAATTGAATAATTGGAGATTCAAAAAGAAAACAAAGGAAGACGATTTTCCAGTGGCGTCTTTTCTAGCTACCCTGTGGTGACATGGCATTGATTGTCCACGTACTCTCGCAAAACACGTGCGTTTTGGAATTTTCTCGCAGCATTTGCATTGGATACTTGCATTTCCGTTTACTCTTTTTTAGGAGGACTGCATTTCAACATGTTTGCTTTTGCAGCACGGATCTCCATCTGAGGCTGAATTTACAGCCAACACGGTACCTTAACCATAAAATCGCATACAATTGTAAGGTGTGCCGTGGAATAAGCACTTATAACTAATGCTGTATCTGTGAGATTTAAAACATCAAACACGTGACATTTCATTGTGAGAATTCATGTTAAATATCACAGGAAACTTTATGGGTTGTTGCAATTCATTGAAAAGGAGGTATACTCTAACATTTATAAAAGTTTATAACTCAATGTTATCTAGTATAGTCAAACCTAGAAACTTGGGTTACAAGGCCAAGACCCGTACCACTAAGCTAACACCTCATTGTTGTTTTTTAGAATTGAGTCTTACCACTACGCTAACACCTCATAGTTGTTACAATATTTAATGATATGGTGTGCATTTGCAAGAAGTAGGAGGTGGTGTTGGAACTAAACTATTTTTTTAAAATAATATTTCCAATTAGAACTTTAGAACTCAATATTTCCCACCAAAATTAAACCTGTAACTTGGACTTTCCAAATTAATAGTCTTATATTAACACCTCATTATTAATGTTATCCATTTTGGAAATGTGGATATTACAATATGTATCCCACAACAATACCTTGGTAGAACTTAGGGTTCAAAACCACCAACAACCCCCACCCAAAAACCATCCTTCCCAAACTTTAATAGAGCTTAGTAAAGTATAAATATTTTTAAGTATTATTTGAAATAGTAACCTCTTACCTCCATGATACTTCTTAGATAACCATATAACTAGTTGAGCCAACTCTCATTGGGAGTCAATGATAAACGGCTCAAGTGGTTAACTTGTTAAGTAAAATGTTACTAGTTCAAGTCATATTCAAATCATCATACATAAGCATGTAGTGTTGATCATGCATAAGTGTACTCTAAATTTTGATGTCCAATCTAAAGAATATGCTCAAGTTCTATATTTTGTTGAGTTATATAATCTTCCATTGATTGTTTAAAAAGCTGAGTAGGAAATTGTTGGTCTTCTTAGTCCCATTAAGCATATGACGTCTATTTCTCCAACTTTTGACTTTCATAGACATTTTTTTTATTGAAATCAATATTCTTAATCATAAACAGGAATTAGTATTATAAGCATGAAGAAAGACTTATATTAAGTGAATTATATATAATAATCTTCCTAACTCTTGTAACCTTTTACCATCATGAAGGACATTTGTTTAATGCTTCTCCTTTTCTACTCAAGAAAAAAGATATCGAAGAAAAAAAATGTGTTAGATTTGAAGATAAGAAAAAACAATATGAAGTTAAAGATATGAAAAGTCAAGTTAACATCAATAATAAGAATGATCAAATGATGATGAGTGACGAGGTACCCCTATGCCCAACCATACAAATCACAAAGCATTCATGTGTGATCCGATCGAATTCCGTCAACTTTATAGTTTTTGATACACTAGTCTTCTAGGAAGTGAACCTTGCCCTAAGGTCATTCGTTGTCTTCTCAATTACACTTGTGAAGCATAATTGTATGGTTAAGAGTAACTAAGGCATATCATTTTTATCATTTTATGCTTTATGTTTTTGGGTGCTTGAAGGGAGAGAGAGAGAAAAATAAAGTAATTTAATGACTAATCTAAATTAACTAACTAACTGGTCTCTAATTAATCCTAACATAAGCATTTGTTCCCACTTTCTGTACACATCCTAAACCCACATATCTACTACTAGGTCACTAAGCACTATGCTACTAGGTGTACCAAGCAATAACGCTGCTAGGATTACCAAGCAAATACGTGTTACGCTCAACGTTGTTGTACTTATGTATTTAATTTATCTAGCTTATCTTGCTTAATTAGCTTAATTACTAGAGAATATTAAATAATTAACTAGAAGCATTAAATGCACAAATAAATATCTAAACTATCTAGAATGCTACAAGGTTTATCAAGAAGCTCGTCTTTATTGTCATACACACTGTCATGCTCAAGTACAATAATGCTCGAATAAAGATCCGTACACTCAATGACTCCTACTGTGGGCACTTGAGAGAAATATTCTAACTTTCAAATGTAAAAACTGCAAGAGTTTGGCTACTACTATGAATTTGATGCCCATAAACATAGTTAGGAGCTTGTATTTATAGTTTTTACACTAGGGCTACGTCGATGGGGCCCTGTCAACATAGGAGATGCTACGTTGATGTGACCTCGTTAATAGGGCAACACCATGTAAATAGGGCCTCATCAATGAGGGCCCATCGATGAGGCCGTGTTAATGGGGGCCCGTCAACATGGCTTATTAACACTTCATCATACTCCCACAACTGAATGAAAACTCATCTTTGAGTTCTTTTACAAAATTGGGAAGGTATGGGATTATTTACTAACTCTTAACAAAACAAAACAAACTAACTCAACAAAACTAAGTGCTCAAGTGTATAGATCAACAAATTATAAAAATTATGGTGTTCATGACACAAAATTAAACACCATTTCATGACTCAACAAAAATTTTGACAATGCATCCTCTGATGATGTGAATACAGTGGTGAAGATCAAATAGTCCTAGGTAGTGGTGACTTCTAAGGCTTTGAAGGACCTTCACTGGCTTTGGGCCCATGTGGTGGTTGAGGCAGCTATAGCTATCTTGCTGTAATAGCAACCTCTAGTGAAAGGTGAAAGACATCAAGCAATGCCTTCATCTTCTCCTCCTTACTCTAGGGATCATTCATAGTCCATGCAACTTCACCAATGTTAGCCAAAATGGGAACATCCCATGGATAGGGCATGATTGAGAACATCTCCTTTACATTGACAAACCAAGCAACGAACTATTTATGTTCAATGTCGAACACCCTTACAGTATTTTGCAACTCCTAGTAGTCATTCATTTGTCTGGCTAGGTTCTCAGCAGTTGATCTTTGATCTATGAAACATGCCTTGAGAACTTCAAGTTTAGCATTAGCCACTGCAAACTTGTCTTAGTGTCCTTGTAGTGCTTGAACTTAGCCTCGTACAACAAGTATGAGTTGGTCACATGCTTCTCTAACTCAAACCATGGCCGTCTAGTAGTCAACATGGCTAGGTTTACATAATGAAGGTTGGTAAGCTTCATATACTTCGTCATCTTCTTAATCTACAACTCCTTTGTATGGATTTCCGCTTTGTTGTTGGCATCTATCCCATCAATGATGAGTTGCCAAACTTCCCTTCCTTGCTGGAGTTGTTGGAGGACATCATTTACCTTTGCCTTCACCAATTGGATATGTTTTTCATTTATTTCTTTTTGTAGACCAACCTACTCTTTGTAATGATCTTTAACTTTCTCAAATTTGAGAGCTTTAGATTTCTAGGCATCTACCTCAATTGGAATCTTCTAGAAAAGGGTGTGCACCTCCTCCATGGAGAGATTCCTATTCTCTATTGTCAATCTCCTTATCTTTGTATTTGCTCTAGCCAGCTACTCCTACCATTGATGGATGAAATCTATTAATTGTTGCTTGTGCACATCAACATTTCGCGAGCAATGATTCTCTGTAGTCGGTTGGACATTCTCCTAGTGAGTCTGATCCAAGGCCTTCTGAATCTTGTGCTGCATGGCTTCTACTAAGGATTTGTAGAACACTACCATTTCCATTGCATTCTCAACCCCTTTGAGCCTAGACTAAAGCTATTGCATAGCTTCATCTATTATGAGTGCTAGGTTGAGAAATACGGGATCGACAATTTGGGCTCTTAGTTTAACAACCTCTATGACCAAGTGTTCATTCCACTCTCTGGTTGTTTTGAGTTGCCCTCTAATATAATGTTCTTATCCCTTATCTCTAGTAGCTCCGACTAGGTTGCAGTGATGTTATCCGAAAGGTCAAAGACATCTAGAAGCAATTGCCTAGTTCCCACTAGTTGATTTAAGAGCTCTTCATGCTACGTTGCACTTATTCTGCAACTTATAGTTCCCACTAATAATGCATATCTTTGAGTGTAGTGATATTTGGTGCAAATGTTGCAAGTGCGTTGAGTGTTTTGGCAATTCTATCAGTGATCACTTGTACTATTGTTTCTTACCCTTAGTGCTACATCACCAAAATAGTTGCCTCTTCATCTTCCTCCAAGCACATCGAGAAGGTCACAACATTCCCAAAAATTTCTAAGAGTGGCTGTTGTTCTGTGAAAGATACCGTGACCTCTTTAGTGCTTGGATTTGACCTTGCTAGCAGCTGCATTCTTTGGGTTGAGAAAATGGATCCACCCTCATCCATCAAACTGATTTTTTAGGCCACCTCATTAAGGTGACTCATGGTTGGTCTATATATGGATGGGTTCCCACCACTTGTGTCTGCTCTTTGCTCTTGTTCACTCAAGAGCCATTCTCTATATTCACACAACCATTAGGCAGTTGCAACTATGTCTAGCACTATTGTTTGAGTGGTAGGTGGTGGAGGTTACTGCTTCTTTTCTTGAATTGTAGTTGCAGGCGTTTTATCCTTCATCATTTCTGCCCACCTAGTGGTCAAAACAGTTCTAACATCATCGTTGGTGTAACGGACTATCCCTCCCCTTTGATAGAGTTTCTTGATGAGACATGGTAAAAGAAGTGCCTTCCTTCCACATTTGTTTTCTTTAAAGCGCTTCTTCATCTCTAGATAAATCAACTGTGAAAGGTTGACTGGAAATCTCCCACTCAAAGCAGGACATGCTCAGGCAAAGAAGGCAGTGATTTTTCTTGGCCTCACCATGGGATTGAGGTGGAAGGGTACAATCTTGTAATGGATCCTCTCTGCTGGTATGAGTGCACCAAACTCCTTGTGGTCAACACCATAACACTGTTGCACCCGTTCTTTCTTGATGCTCAGATCTACCTACATCGGGATCTCAGTAAGGTTTGCCCTTGTTTGAGCAACCCAAGCACTACAACAATGGCTTACGCTAAGTAGGGCACTAAGATGTCCTTGATCTTTACTGTTGCTCCAGGTTGCTTGTTATTCCAAAACAAAAATGTTTCTCCCATGTACCACTTCCTAGTGGAAGTGATGATTGGCCACATGGGAGAGGCCTTTAGTTGATCCTGCACATCTCTTGGTGTGTGCTCCAGGAAAGTTTAACTCCTAGAGCACTAATTTCTGGACCTCCCTTGATTTGATTTGATTTGATTTAGGTAGGCTTCTGTTAAGGTCATCTTGAGGTTTGTTGGTTGTGTAGGCACATCATCCTAATGGGAGTGTTCTGTTGCTACTGCTGCCAATTTTGGAATCTATATGATAAATTCCACTTCTGCCTCCTATCTAAGAGGACCTGTGGCATGGGTTGTGAGAAATTCTTCTTGTTGGGGCTATTCTTGGCCTCTTCCTATTCTAGGCCATTTTTCCCTTGGTTGGCACGATCTTGCTTCCTGCGTGTGCTTTTCTTTTGATGCCATCTATGGTTACAACACATACATGGATTAGTAGATGTAATGTATAACTTTAAAGTTTTTGAATACCTTTTCTCATTAGTTAGTTACACTTTGGCTAAGGTTGGACCATGGTAGATTGATTATTTTATTAATTTTTATTATAGTTATCAGCAAGGCTTATTGGGAAAGTTTAACTCTTGTGATTTAGTGTTTGACAGTTGATTTGTTAGTTAAATCTTTGTGGGAGTTAGAAAAAATGTGAATTTTTTTTATCAAAAATGGTATATTTGTGGCCCCCACAATGAAGAGCTTACCTTCTATAGCTACAAGGTTGAAGAACAGAGTGATTTAGATAAACAGTTTGTGAGTTATGGGCTCTGGAAGGTTCTTGGCTTTGAAAAATTGAAAAACTCCTTTAGTGTTTGTGAAAAAATGTAAAATTTCTACGTGGGGTCATGCCTATTTATACTATTTTTCCACCATGTTGATGGGGCCTTGTATACATACGAGGCCCCATATATGGGGCCCATCAGCCAAAATTTTCAAAGGTGAATATCTCTAGAAATATAATGAATTTTATAATGAAATTGGAGTCCATGGAACCCCAGAAAAGCCAAGAATATGATAAAATCATTAAAGAGGATCTTTGAAAGCTTAAAATTGAAAAATTTCATGGAGAATGTATGTAATGAACAAAGTATGTGAAGGAGCACATGGTCTGATATGGAAGATGGGTGTACGAAAGATTCTGTCTACAAGAATGTCTAGGGATAAGGTACTTAATGAACTCGACCAAGAGATATGCAAGTGGGTCTTTCTAATTCCAAGCACATGCCCATTTTTCCCTCGCATAACCTCAACCTAAGGAGTTCACAGGTCCCATAGGTGACTAATGGTCAATGGAAGTTAAGGACCAAAACCTGGAAGATTCTACCTAAGAACTCAAATACGTCAAACCAAGACATGGAATCAAGAACATGGACATCGATAGTGAGGTGAGTATTATCAACATAAATGGATGATGTAGAAGGTGGAATGGAATTCCCAACTAAGGTTGTAAGAAGCCCCTTATGGAGTTCATGTTTAAAATGATCGAAGAAGATCCATCCTTAGTCCAGACCAAAACCAACCTCATTTAGTGACTTCACATCACCACTTCAAGACTGATCCACCCAACTCCCCAAGATATAAGAGTGCTCCCACAAAACAACCACCATTCCATAAATAAAAGAAAAGAAAAGTAGGAAGTGAGAGAGGGCCTTAGTTAGAGGGGACCTTTAGGCATGGGTGCATCTCTTTCTAGTCCAATAACAAGTGCTTGTAGCCCATTTATTTGTCTAAGGGGTGTGCTTTGAATTCCCATCATTATCAACATTATTATTATTATTTTGTTTTTGTTGTTGTTTTTTTCATTTTTTTTGGATGGGAACCACATCATGCAAAGACTTTATTTGACTTCCTATTTAGTGGTTGGAATGGAACGATAAGAAGTCCATAAAAAATACTCAAGCACTCAAGTAAGTAGAAAAGGACAAAGAGTATTGAGTCCCCTTGAAATCACACTCTATTCAAACCTTTGAATCCTTCCCAATTCTGAAAACTACCAAGGTCACAAATTTATTAAAAGTTGATTTAATGAAAGGGTCCTCAAACTTCTAAAACAAGGAAAACCATAGAGTTTGTGGATGGGTGGATGTTGTGGACTTGTTGCCTGTTCCATGAAAAAGAAACCATGACTAAGCTATCAATACAAAAATTCAAAAATAGAAACTAGATAGTAGTAAACCAAACATTAAGTACAAATTGCCATTATAGTAGCTACAACACTATTGTGTCTTGTTAGCAATGAAGCACTTTTATTAGCAAAAAATTGAAAACCACAATTAAAGAAAATAAAGCAAAACAAAGTATAGAAGAAAGTGTGAAATATTCAATAAAGATTCAAATGTACTAATAATGGTGTAGAACAAAAAATGGTGTAACATAAAAAAATTTTAAAAAATCAATAAGTTGTAAATAAACAAATTACAAAATCAAAAATGTGGAAAACAAAAAATAGAAAAATTGAGGAGTCATATGGATGATTAGCATAGATGACCATCTCCCCCACGACTGAGTTGGAAGGAGGAGATTTGAAAAATTGACTGTGGTTGTTCATCCATTGAGGTAGTTGTTGCACTAGCTTGTCTTGGTTCTAGGAAAAGCTTCACTTGTTGGATGTTGACCAATTGCTTTTTATTCAAGATTTTAGGTTTGTATATGGTCATGATCCTAAAAGGAAAGGTTTCAACAATTATATAAGGTGCTTCCCATAATGTTTGAAATTTTGTTTTTTGAGGTACATGTGTGTAAAGAACCTTATCTTCTGGTTG
The DNA here is from genome assembly GCA_015680685.1 of Gnetum montanum. Taxonomy (NCBI): domain Eukaryota; kingdom Viridiplantae; phylum Streptophyta; class Gnetopsida; order Gnetales; family Gnetaceae; genus Gnetum; species Gnetum montanum. The sequence goes on from MNCI01021501.1 coordinate 677,540, forward strand.
GAATTTCACTTTCTGTATTCTTTGATCATGTCATTGCTTGTTGAATGCCTTGTGCACTTCATTCAAAGATAGGGCCACCAGTCAGTTTTCATCTAGACATTGAGGCTGATTAGTCTTTCTTTTTGTGCTAGGCTCATGTCAAGATTTAGGTCATATACTGTTGAGAGTGTATGGAGCTCGGATTGAATTAGGAGCATTGGAAGTTTTCTATACACTAAATCATAGGGAGAGTAGCCAATAGAGAATTTTCATAGGGAATCATTGATTTTTGTGCTCCAATCTCTCCTATATTTGCTTATGGGCCTTGTTAGGATGTTTGTGATCTCTCGGTTAGTTACCTTTACTTGATTGTTGGCTTGGGGGTGATAGGGTGTTATTAACTTATGTTCAACCTCCAAGTGTTGCATTAGCTTTCTAAAGGGGCACCTATAAAATGAGTTCCATTGTCAAAAAGCAGTGCACATGGCACCCCAAACCTATTTACAATATGTTGTTGTATAAATCTAGTAGTAGTGGATGATGTACAATCGGTGATGGTTGCTACTTCTGCCCATTTTGTACAATAGTCAACTGCTACAATGATATATGTCTTTTTGTTGGACATGGGTGTGATGGGACCCATGAAGTTAATGCCCCATATGTCAAAGGGCTCTGGTGGTTGAATCCACTATTAAGGACCTTCCATTTGAGTAGTCATCCCATCATCTCGTTGACAACATTCACAAGATCAGACAAAATAGTGGACATCCTTGAATATTGTAGGCCAATAGTATCCTTCCATCAGGATTTTTATGGTCGTGCATCTCCCTGCATAGTGGCCTTCACAAGGCCCTTCGTGAACATCCTGGAGAATGTGTAGTTGATCTTCATTAGGGACACACCAACAAATCAAGCCATTAGTGCAGACCTTGTAGAGGTGTTCATTGATTTCCATGAAATATTTGGCCTAATGAAGAAATTATTACTTCTTTCTAAAGTTAAGATCATATGGCATCTCCTAAGTGAGAAGGTGAGTGAGGATGTTGTTGTACCATTTTGTTTCTATGGGCACTTGGTCATTTTTGTTCTTGTAAAGAAGAGTTCATTTGAAAACTAATCAGAAAGTGGGCTCTCCTCCTCTTTGTTATTCCATCTTAATTGAGAGAGGTGGTTAGCAACTATATTCTCGATTCCTTTTCGGTCTACCATCATGAGATCGAATTCCTGTAAGATCACAAGCCACTGTATGATACGAGGGCTCATTGTCGACTTGTTCATTAGGAAGTGGATGACATTATGATTTGTGTGCACAAATACTTTATAGCCAAGCACATAGTGCCTAAACTTGTCAAGAGCATACACCACTGCCATTAGTTCTTTTTCAGTTGTGGTGTAATTCAACTATGCACCCACAATGCTTCGGCTTGCATAGTGGATGAAAAATGGATTTTTTAAATCATCCAACTACATAAGCACTACTCCCAAAGCATAATTAGATGCGTTTATCATTATGTGAAATGGTTTGGACCAGTCTAGTGCTTGTAGAATTGGAGTTTCTATGAGGTTTTCCTTTAATTGTTGGAATGCATGTTCACATTCCTTGGTCCAGATGAACGAAGCATCTTTCTTCATCACCTAGATCAATAGCTTTGCGATCTTAGAGAAATTCTCTATGAATTGTTGATAGTAGCTAGTATGTCCAAGGAATGATCTGACATCTTTGAGTATCTCTAGTTGGCATGTAATTCCTTGGATGACCCTTATTTTTTCTGGGTATACCTTAATCCCTTCTTGTGAAATTCAATGTTCCAACACAATGCCTTCTTGGATCATGAGGTGACTTTTTTGCCAGTTGAGCCTTAAATTTATTTCCATACATGTTTTCAATACTTGCTCAAGGTAGTCCAAGGCTTACTCAAACGTAGCTCCATAGGTGGAGAAGTCATCCATGAAGACATCCACACTACTACCAATTTGCTGTTGGAAAATACTAAGGACCAAGCGTTGAAATGTTGTAGGGGCATTACATAGACCAAATGGAATCTTACAATATGCAAAAGTCCCCCAAGGACTTGTGAATGTTGTCTTGGCCTAATCTTCTTGTGCAATTTGGATTTGGTTATAGCCACTATAACCATCCAAGAAGTGATGCTAGCAATGCCTGGATATAGTGTTCAACACTTAATCCACAAATGACAATGAAAAATGATCTTTAAATGTTATCATATTCAGCAGCCTAAAGTCAATGTAGACCCACCACTTGCCACCTTTCTTTAGGATAATTACAAGTGGGCTAACCCACTCACTATCTACGATGGGATAGATGATATTGCCTTGAGGAGTTGCTTGGTTTCCTTCTTGATGATTTACTTCAATTTGGGGTTCAGCCACCTTTGTGGTTGCCTTCTTGGCTTCATGGTTGAGTTGGTGTAAATGTAATGTTGGCATATCCTTATATTGATTCCTATAAGCTTGGGATATGACCAAGTAAAGGTTGCTAGCCATTTGTTAACCACCTTTAATAGCTTTTCTTTTTCTTCAGGAGCAAGTTTGGCATTGATTATGAATAGGTTACCACTATTTAAAAATGCATATTCCATGCCAACTGGTAGAGTTTTTAGCTCTAAGGGCTCCTACTTGAAGTTATCAGGGATTTCTAACTCTCCCTTATAGGTATCATCATCTTCATCATTAGAGAGTTGGTGATGAACTTGCTCAAGTTCATCCATGCTTTCAACATAAGCACATGTTAGGATCTCAGTTGGTTTCATGCATAATGTGCTGCTATTTAAGTTAGCTATCAACCACTGGATGTCCTTTTGTTTTATGGCTGCTACATATAGACACCTTTAAATATTTGTTTCTTGTGCACAATGATTGTATGCTTTGATGTATGTACTTTTGATGGACCAAATCTTTTGCATGAAATTGCACCCATTATCACTGTACGTGATGCATGGAATACACTTCTTCTCTAACTTTCCAAATTCATTTTCCTTGGAGATTTCCAAGGAGAGGTCCTTTATGCCCACACATGCATTGACCATGCTTAACTAAGCCCTTCCCATAATGATGGGAAAGTCACCTTTGTAGTTTTCAATCCTAATCACTAGAAAATTAGTAGGATATGACCACCCACTAACTGTGGTCACAATGTACTTCACTAATCCAAAAGGAATAGTAATTGATTGGTTTACCAATTCTAAATGAATGTTGCTTTTCTTAAGAGGTGGTAGGTTCGAGGCCTTGTACATGTCATGAGAGATGAGATTGACATTAGAATCAGAATCAAGAATAGCCTTGCATGGCTTATGTCTAGCAATCTGTAGGTAAATGAGAGGACTTCCCAGGTCAAATATTTTCATGGGAAGATTGCCAACCTTGATCCAATAAAAAACAACATGAGTTAACATCATAGTATAGATATGATGTGGTGCTTGGTTTGAAGGACATTCAAAGGTGTTTCATGTAGAGGATGAGGGTGTTGGAGATGTAGGATGACTAGTTACATTAGGTTGTGAGGGTTTGGAAGGACTATTGGGTTGGAAAAAGGGTCATCTTTTGGATCAATTATCCAAATCACTCTGTTGAAAAGCCAGTTGTGAATGTATTTCCCTTATAACACTTCATTACTGCGGTTGTGAAGGAATTTCTCCCTACACGGATGGAATAGGAGGTAACTGGGTTGAAGGTGAAGGGATGTGTGTAGACAGATGAGAAGGGTGGTATGGGTATCGGTTCTCCCCTTGAGTAGATGGTGAATGTGTTCAATGATACTTTGGAGGGTAATAGTGATGTTGAAATGAGGGGTGGCTTGTAGAACTTATTGGAGAGATGGGTTGTTAAACATAGTACCTATATGGATCTGGTTGCCTATAAGGATATTACTACCTTAGTAGTGGCATTTCCCATGATTGTGGTTGGTGCCACTGTTAGTATTGTTCATATGGTTATGGTGGAGTTGTAGTTGAGTAATAAGCTTGTTGTTGTAGTGGAACTACCTTGGATTGCCTTGAGGATAAGGCAATTGTCTAGGTGCCTACTGACATGCTAGTTGAGGATTCAATGCATACATCCTAGACTTTTGTAAGTGTGACACCATAGGGCAACACCCCTTTGGATGTTTATATTGACAAATGTCACAACTAGTATCAACTTCAAAGTCTATCTCCACAACATCCTCTACTATAGCAACTTTGCCCTTTCCTTTCTGGTAGGCATGCTTAGCTTCTTTTAGCCTCCTACGATTATGATCACTATTTTGCTCTTTGGATTCTTTAGCAATCTTCATAGTAGTTTGGAATTTTTCATCCAAAGAGTCCCATAATTTATCAACCTTTGCCGAAATATCAGAAATAGATTTTTGGATGGGCAAGGTTTTTTTGTTCACCACTTCATCGAGTGATGACTCCCCCTTGTCACAAAATTGAACCTCTCGTTTCCTAATTAAAGGATCCCTATTATACTCTTCTACACTTTTCCTTTTTCACAACTCACCTTCTTCTTTTGTGACATCCTCTATAAGCCTTTGGATCTGATGAGCTCTTAATTCAGAAAGTTTCCCTTAGGCATAAACCCTAAGAGTTCTTCTAGTTTTTACTCTAAGCCCATCTATGATGTGGTGGAGTTGTTCCCTTTGAGAATAACCATGGCTAGGGCTTCAATGTAAGAGTGAATAATATCTACCCATGGTGGCATCCAAGGGTTCATGTGTTCCCTATTTTCAACCTTGGATTTGCCCTCTCAGATTAGACACTCTAGAGTATGTTTGGTATTTGTTATTAAATAGTTCTTGCATGGTACTCCATTGGTGAATGGATTTCAATTCCAAGGACTGGTACCAGCTCTTAGCTTCTTTAATGAGTGTCTTGGGAAAAGCTTAAGGTTTTTCCAGTCATTTTCAATGTTCTGTAAGGCAGAGACATCATGAAAAGCCTGTAGATGAGTCTAGGGATAAGAATTGTATCCCCCCTCAAATCATGGGATATTATTCATGTCTAAGCACTTGATCCGGCTATCTTTCATATGCCTAGTTGGGATCTTTACTACCTCTACAATGTTGAACATGCTTCGAGTTGCTAATAGAGGTTCATCAGCATGATTGTGTCAATGATGTCGATGATGGTTTCTATCACCTTTGTGTTTTTGATGGCCTTCATGGTCTCTGTTACCTTGTTGATCACCTTCATCATGATTATTTCGATGATGCCTTTTTGAGATCCAAAAGATGAAGAGGAATGTTTGGAATCAAATGAAGAGGATGAAGAGGAAGGTGGATCACCACCACCACTGTGGTGTCTGCCACCATCTCATTGTTCATTACGATCATCATCTTTAGATCCTTTGCCATTGTGATGTTTACTTGAGTCCCTACCTTGATTGTCACTTTTTTCCGAATCTAGTTTATGAATAGTGGATTGCAAGGTTAGGGTCACACCCTCATTATCAAGAACAACGGGTGGAGAATCTTCATGTTTAAAACCTTCAAAGGGAGGATCCTCATTGTCATCTTAATTTAGAAGGAATAAGGGATTAGTGAAATGTTTTCCCTTTGTAAACTCATGGTGCTTCGCTTGGTATCAATCTCACTTGTGTTGTGTTTCAGTGGGATGGTAGTCCCAAGTATTATGATTCTTCACAATGTATTCCTCATGAAGATCTAAGATGCCCAACTTTTTAAGGGTTTGAAACAACATCTCGGGAATAGATTGATTAGGAGGTAATACAATGTTTCCCTCCATATCACACTATTGCAGCTATTCATCTTGATGTAGGATGAAGGTGAAGTCTGATACATACTCATCTGGATGAGTATATACCACTTTGCACTCCTGTGGAACTAGTGATTTAACATCTTCATGCCTATGGGAAGAAGACATTTTGTAATAATTAAAATTATCAGTGTGCTTAGTAGTTATATGTCATATGAGAGTGATGTTGACCTTGAGTTTGTCTAGTGATATTAATAATATTCACTGATCCTAGATAGCGCATGTTTCAACAACAAAGTCCCTGGCAATGATGCTAATGATCAGCGGTGAGGTACCCTTATGCCCAACCATAAGAATCACAAAGCATTCACGTGTAATTTGGTTGAATTTCGTGGACTTTATAGTTTTCGGTACACTAGTCTTCTAGGAAGCGAACCTTGCCCTAAGGTCATTTGTTATCTTCCCAATTACACTTGTGAAGCATAATGGTATGGTTAAGAGTAATTGAGGCATATCATCTTTATCATCTTATGTTTTATGTTTTTGGGTGGTTGAAGGAAGAGAGAGAGAGATAGAGTAATTTAATGAATAATCTAAATTAACTAACTAACTAGTCTCTAACTAATCCTAACATAAGCATTTGTTCCCACTTTCTGTACATGTCCTAAACCCACATATCTACTATTAGGTTACCAAGCGCTACTCTATTGGGTGTACCAAGCAATAATGCTATTTGGATTACCAAGCGAATCCATGTTACGCTTGAAGTGATCATACTTATGTATTTAATCTATCTAGCTTATCTTGCTTAATTAGCTTAATTATTGGAGAACATTAAATAATCAATTGGAAGCATTAAATGCATAAATAAATATCTAAACTATTTAGAATGTTGTAAGGTTTATCAAGAAGCTCATCTTTATTGCTATATACACTATCATGCTCAGGTACAACAATGCTTGAATAAAGATCCATACACTTAATGACTCATGCTACAGGAACTCGGGAGAAATAGTCTAACTTTCAAATGTAAAAACTACAAGAATTTGGCTACTACTATGACTTTGATACCCATAAACATAGCTGGGAGCTCGTATTTACAGTTTTTGCANCTGATACCCATAAACATAGCTGGGAGCTCGTATTTACAGTTTTTGCACTAGGGCTACATTGATGCAGCCCCATCGATGGGGTAACACGACGTAAATGAGGCCTCATCAATAGGGGTCCACCGACAAGGCATCAATGGGGACCTAGCAACATGGCTTATTAACACTTCATCATACCCCCATGATTGAATGAAAACTCGTCCTCGAGTTATTTTACAAAATTGGAAAGGTATGGGATTATTTACTAACTCTTAACAAAAAAAAATAAACTAACTCGACAAAACTGAGTGCATGAGTGTACAAATCAACAAATTACAAAAATTGTGATGTTCATGACATGAAATTGAACACCATTACATGACTCAACAAAAATTTTGACAACACATCCTTTGATGACGTGAAGACGGTGGTGAAGATTAGACAAGTTTTTTACAAATTTGAAATGGTATGAAATCAAAGACTCATTGATTGACTCAAACTAATGCTAGGTGCCCAAGTGTATGGATTTACAATGTTTACAAAAATAGGTTTTCGTGAAAACAAAATTGAACACCTTTATAAAAGTAGATAGCTAGAATCCCTCTAATAGGTAAAGACGAGGAAATTCAAGTTGTCCTAGGAGGTGGAGGCTCTTGAGGTGCCAAGGGATCTTCCCTTGCCTCTGGTGCATGTGGCGATTCAGTTTGAGGCTATGGTAGTTATGGCTACTGGTAGAAGATGAAATGCATCCATTAATGCTTTCATCTTCTCATCCTTACTTTGGGGATCGTACATGGTTCATGCAACATCACTAATGTGGATTAGTATAGGAACATTCCACAGACATGGCATGGCAGGGAACAACTCCTTAACATTGACAAACTAGGCAACAAATTGTTTGTGTTCAATGTCGAATGCTCTAATAGCATTCTGTAGCTCCTAGTAGTCATTTATTCTTTTGGCTAGGTTCTCAGCTGTTGATCATTAATTTGTGAATTGTGCTCTAAGAACTTTGAGTTCAACTTCTGCCTTGTGTCCTTATGGTGCTTGAACATAACCTTGTACAAAAGACATGTTCACCACTTGCTTTTTTAGTTTTGACCTTAGCCTTCATGCAGTCAATGTTGCCAAGTTCACATAACAGAGGTTGGCTAGCTCCATGTACTCCATCATCTCCTTCATTTACAACTCATTGAGATGGATTTCTACTTTGTTGTACACGTTCGGTCCATCAAAGATGGGCTGCCATACGTTGCCTTGTTAGAGTTTCTAGAGGGTCTTATACACCTTTGCCTTCACTAGCTGGATATCCTTTTTGTTAACTTCTTTCAGAAGACCAACCTGATCAACGAAGTGATTTTTCACTATTTCAAACTTTAGGGCATCATTTTTCTAGGTGGCATTCTCAATGGTTAATTTCCAGCAAAGTGCTTGGACCTTTTGCATTGAGAGATTTTTGTTTTCTACAATCAACCTCCTCAAATCCATGGTTATCTTGGCAAGCAACTTCTATTATTATCTCAAATATTCAACCATGTGGTTCTTTTGAGTTTTACTACTATGCAAGTGATAATTGTCCTTAGTTAGAACAACATTTTCTATGTGGGTCTCTGAGAAGTCATTTTTACTATTATAGGCCATGTCTTCTGCAATGAATAACTCAAAGATCATAGTCTCCTTAGCATTCTTGGCCACTTTGAGTTTTTCCTAAAGTTGCAGGAAAGCTTTGTCTCTAGTTATGGCCTGGTCGAGAATAGTGGGATTAGCTAGGTGGGCTCTCAATTCTGCAACTTTAGTAGCCAATCATTAAATTTTAGATGTGGCTACTTCAAGTTAGGCATTGATGATGATGAACTTACCCGTAGCTTCCAATAGCATCAACTAAGTTGTAATGATGTTATCTGTAAAGTCAAAGACCTCCAAAAGTAGTTTCCTGGCTCCAACTAGTTAATCCAGCAATTCTTCATGTTGGGCTATGCTAAACCTCCCATTTGTTGCTCCTGTGGACCTCTAAACATCCCTGAGTATAACAATATTCTGCACAGAGGTTGCAAGAGCATTGAGTACTTCTCCCACTTAGTTAGCCATTACATTTGCTATTGTTTGCTATTCTTAGTGGTGCATCACCAAGACAGTTGCCTCCTCATCCTTTTCTAGTCACACCAAGAAAGTAGTGGTGTTCCAAGAGATCTTTGGGAATTGTTGTTATCCTAGAAGGGACAATATTATTTCCCAGGCTTTAGGATTTGACCTTGTAGGCACCTACATCCTTTGGGTAGAAAATAGTGGCATTATCTCCTCCAACTAATTGATGGTTTTGGTCACTTCATTGAGATGGCTCAATGTTGATTGGCAAACTAAAGGTTCACCACCACTTGGTCCAGCCTTCTACTACTATAGGAGTTACTGATGGAGCTTTTGCATGTGCTGAATAATAGCATAAGCCTTTGACATTATTTCAGGAGTGGGTGGTCGTGATGGTTGCTCCTCTTCTTCTAGCTTGGTGGGCATCTTATCCTTCATCATCTCTACCCAAGAGGTAGTATAAGCATGATGAAGGATGTTGTTGGCGTAGTGGTCTATTCCTCCCCTTTTGCACAACTTGTGAATGAGGCACAGAAAGGGGAGTGCCTTTCTTCCATGCTCATTCTCCTTAGAGTGCTTTTCAATCTCTAAGTAGATCAACTATGGGAGATTGACCAAGAATTTACTGCTTAGAGTGGCACATGCATGGGTAGAGAAGGCCATGATTTTGCTTGGCCTCAGTGTTGGATTGAGGTGGTAGGTTGTGATTTTGAAGTATGACCTCTATGCCTTAGTGAGTGTGTCATATTCCTTGAGGTCAACTCCATAACATCGCTATACCCACTCTTTCTTTACTTTTAGGTTCACCTGCATTGATATTTTAGCCAAGGTTGCCCCAGTACCTGGTAACTCGAGGGCCTCAGCAATGGCCTCCATAGAGTAGGACTTACTGATATCCTTTATCTTCACTATGGCATTAGCCTACCTATTATTCTAGAAGAGGGACGTCTCTCCCAGGTACCACTACTCATTAAAAGTGAGGATAGGCCACATGGGAGAGGTTTGCAGTTGGGTTTTTACCTCTTCTGATGCCAAGTCCAAGAACAAACCAAAGTTTAGTTCCTAAAGAATTAAACCTCTGATCTCCTTGGAATTGATTTATTTAAGGTAGGCTTCTATCAAGGTGAGTTCAAGGTTTGGTCTAGGCCCAAGCACCTCATCTTGGTATGATTTCTCGGTTTCAGCTTTAGGAATCTATCAAATAGATTTCACTTTAGGCTTCTTTCAAAGAGGTCTCGTTGCATGGGTTTCTGCTACTTGTTCATGGGGTTACTATTGCTATTGGCTCCTTCTTCCTTTGGGCCACTTTTTCCTTGGTTGGGATGGTTCTTCCTCCTACAAGCATTTGGGTCTTAGTATCGTTTGTAATCACAACATGACCAAGGGTTAGCATTTAATGTGTAACATAGAATATTTGGGTACCTTGTCTCTTTTGATCAATTACACTTTAGCTTATGTTGTGATTATGGTGGATTGATTATTTTAATTAGATAGTTACCAAATTTTATTGGAAAGGTTTAAATTTCATGTGTTAGTGATTTTAATAGTATTTTATTAGTTAAACCTTATGGAAGTGAGAAAAACTTTTCCATTAGAAACCTAAGGTTTTTGGCCCCCACAATATAAAGCTCACCTCCTATAGCTGTAGGAATAAAGAACGAGGTTAATCAAAGAAGTGATGTGAAAGTTTTGGCCTCTAGAAGGTTTTTTGCTCTAAAAATAGCAAAAAATCCTTCCTTGTTTGAAAGCAAATGGCAAAAAAATCAGCCAAGTATCTACGGTATATATAGACCTTTTTATGCTACATTGACGGGGTCAGATTACTAGAGTTGTAGGATAAAAATTTTCACCATTAAAAAAAAGATTTTTTTTCATGAAATTGAAGTTCAAAGGAAGCCAGAAAAGCCAACAACATGATGGAGTGCTTGAATAAGGAAAGAATATGCACAAAAAAGGAGATTTAATTTGGAGAATATTTGCTAAGAAGTGCAAACTAGGTTCAATTGACATGAAATGTAGAGGATTTGAAAGCAAACATGTATAAGGGATGAGGAACTTAACTAGCCCAACTAAGGAGCATGCAAGTGGATCCTCTCCATAGCAGGCTCATGCCCTTAATGCCCTTGCATGCTCTGAAATGAACGAGTCTATGGACCCCATGGATGATTAATGGCTGTGGTTAGTTAAGGATAAAATCACCAAAGAAACCATTAAAGAATTATGATCATATTGAACAAAGACATTGAAACAACATGAGAAAAGGCAGTGATGTGAGTGATGGATAGCATAGGTGTATGAAAGAGTGTGCAATAGAGTCCCATATCATGGTCACATGAAGTCCCTTGTGGATTTTGTGGTTAATATGACTTGATAAAATCCATTCATAGTTTGAATTAAGACCAACCACTTCTAGTGACTTTACATTAATACTCTTATACTAGTTTATAGCACACCCCACCCTGTGAGATGTAAGAATATCCCCATAGATCAATCGCCATTCCAAAGAGTGAAGAAAAGAGAAGCAGGAAGTGGATAGGGCCTTAGTTAGAGGGGTGTCTTTAGGCATGGGTAACATGTCTTTCCAACCCAATAACAAGTGCTTGTAGCCTGTTATTGAGTCTAAGGGATGTGCTTTGAATTCCCATTATTTTTTATTTTTTCTTTTATTTTTAATGTGTTTATCAAATGGGAACCACATCATGCAAAGACTTAGCTTCATGTTATTGATCGATGTAGGAATTACAAAGGATCTGTGAAGATATTGATGCACCTCAAAGGATAGGCAAGTGCAAAAAGCATCAAATCCCCTTGAATTCATAACCTTTTTTATCCATTTAATCCATTCCAAGTTTAGAAACTACCAAGGTGACAAGTTCATTATAAGTTGTATTTAAGAAGGGACCTCATATTATCAAAAGAAGAGAACATCATAAAGTTGTGTGGATCGTTGGATGACATGGACTCATTACCTGTTAATCATGAAAAGAAATAATATCTCAATTATCAACATCAAAATTCAAAGATAAAACTTAGACATTTGTAATCAAATAACATTATAAAGTACAAACCACTGTCAAATAAAAACTAAGGAGCCACTTTAATTAGTTTAGCATGGATGGCCATCTCCCCCACGATTGACTTAGAAGGAGAAGATCCAAAAAATTGAGTGTGCTTGTCCATATGTTGAGGTGTTGTGATCACTAACTATCTTGGATTCTTAGAAAGGCTTGAGTTGCTATGTGTTGACTAGAAAATTCTTGCTTGGACTTTTAGGTTTGTATATTAGCATGGCCCTTGATGGAAAGGTTACATAAATAATATAAGTTTGCTTTCATAATGTTTGGAACTTAGTTTGTTGTGGCACATGCATGGGATTCTAGTATAGAATCTTATCTCCTAGTTGAAATTTCACCTTCCTAATCCTATGGTCATGTTATTGCTTGTTATATGCCTTGTGTATTTCATTGGATGACAAGGCCACTAGTTGATTCTCATCTAGCAAGTTGAGATTCATTAACCATTCTTTTTGTACTAGGTTTAGTCCTAAGCTAAGATCACAAGTTGTCGAAAGTGTATGGAGTTTTTGGGTTGTTGGGTTATTCCTTAAATGATCCTTATTTTTTTAGGATCCACCTCAATCCCTTTCTTTAATATTCTATGCACTAGTACAATGCCCTCCTAAACCATTAGGTGGCTCTTCTTCTAGTTGAGCCTTAAGTTTGTCTTCACACATCTTTTCAGCACTTGCTCTAGACAGTCTAGGACTTGCTCAAATGTAGCCCCATAGGTGGAGAAGTCATCCATGAAGACTTGCACCATGCTATTGATTTTCTATTAAAAGATGCTAAGGACAAGGCGTTAGGATGTTGTAGGGACATTACATAGGTTGAAAGACATCTTTCTATATGTGAAAGTACCCAAAGGACTTATGAATGTAGTTTTGGCTTAATTCTCAGGTGCTATTTGGATTTGGTTATAGCTACTATAACTATCTAGAAAGCTGTAATAGCAATGCCCCAAAATTGTGTCCAATACATGGTCCACAAATGGCAAAGGAAAATGATCCTTAAATGTTGCCATGTTCAATGACCTGAAATTAATATAGATCTCCATTTCCCACCTTTCTTTAGCATGATCACTAGTGGGCTAACCCACTCACTATCCATAATGGGATAAATGAACCCTGCCTTGAAGAGTTGCTTAATCTCCTCTTTGATGATTTGTTGAAGCTTGGGATTCAACCTTCGCTATAGGTGCCTCTTTGGTTTAATGGAGGAATCTATACAAATTTAATGGTAGCATATCCTTAGATCAATTTCTATCAGCTTATGATATGACCAAGCAAAGGTTGTTAGCCATTTTTTAATAACCTCCAACAACTTCTCTTTTGTATAAGAGTAATATTGACATTGTTGATGATCAGCTTGCTATTGTTTAGAAATGCATATTTTATTCTAGCTGGTAGAGTTTTCAACTCAAGGGGCTTCTATTTGAATCTCTTAGGAATTTTCAACTCTCCCTAGTTAGTTTCATCATGTTCATTAGAGAGCTAGCGATGGACTTACTCAAGTTTATTCATGCTTTCAACATAGGCACTTGTGAGGCTCTTAGTCTATTCCATGCATAATGTTGAATTGCTCTTTGTTTTAACTGTCAGTCACTGGGTGTCCTCTTGTTTTGTGGCTACTGTGTATAGACACCTTTGAACCTCTATGACATCTGCACACTGTCTGCATGCTATGAGTGTTGTACTATTGATGATCCATAATTTTTGCACACAATGACACCCTGTGTCACTATATGTGATGCATGGAACACACTTCTTCTCTATCTTCTTGAATTCATTCTTCTTGGAGATCTTCAAGGAGAGGTTTCTAATTCCCAATTGCACATCAATCATACTCAACCAAGCTCTTCCCATAATGATAAGGAAGTCCCTCTTGTAATTGTCCACTCGTATCACTAGGAAGTTGGTAAATTATGACCATTCATAGATGATGGTTACAATGTCCTCCATCAATCCCAAGGGGATAGTGATGGACTAATTTGCTAACTCTAAATGAATATTGCTCTTCTTGAGTAGAGGTAGGTTCCAGACTTTGTACATTTCCTATGAGATTAAATTAACACCAAAACCTAAGTCCATAAGAGCCCTACAAGGTTCATTTCTAGTGATTTGCAAGTAAATGAGGGAACTTCGAGGATCAGATCTCTTCTTGGAAAGATGACCAACCTTTATCCAAATAGTGACGCATGGGATTAACATTCTAGTGTGTACTTTAGGAGGCATTTGGTTTGAAGGGATATTGAAGGAAATTGTGGAGGAGGAATGAGAAGAAGCAGGGTTAATAGTTGTAGGTCTTTGTAGGGGCTTGGTAGGACTATTGGTTCTGAAAAAGGATCTTTTTCAAGGCTTAGTGTCAAAACGACTTGGCTAGGGATTTGGCAGTAAGTTCACAAACCTTGTGGTGTTTTTTTGTTGTTGCTATGACTAGGTTAGTATTTCACCCTTCATAGATGGAGTAGGTGGAAAAGGAGTTGAGGATTGAGGTGCAGGAGTAGAAGGATGAGAAGGGTAATAGGAAAATGGAGACTCCCCCCTTGGAGCTGATGCTCTATAATATTCAAGAGGGTAGTAGTGGTGCTAGAAAGAAGCATGACTAGAAGAGTCACATGGAGAAATGGATTGCTAAACATAGTACCTGTATAGATCTTGGCTGATGGTAAGGGTATTGCTATGTTGGTGGTGGAATTCCTCATGATTGTGGGTGTTTCCACTGTTGGTATTGCTCATGAGGCTAAGGTGGTGCTCTGCTCAGATAATAGGCTTGTTGATGGAATGGTCTATAGTTGCCTTGAGGATAAGGCAACCTCCTAGGTGCTTGTCATTTTGCCAAGTAAGGATTCAAAGCATACATCCAGTATTCCTTCAAGTGTGACACAATTGAACAACATTCCTTAGGATGTTCATATTAATAAATGTTATACCTATCATCATCTATTTCAAAATCCACAACCTCTTCCATTGTAGCAGCTTTTCCCTTATCCTTTTGATGGGCATGTTCAGCTTCCTTCTTTCTTCTTCTGTCACAACCATTGCCTCCTTGCTCTTTATTCTGCTTAGCAATTCTTAGAGCCATTTAAAATTTTTCATCCAAGGAATCCCACATTCTATCAACCTTGGTTGATATTTTAGAAATAGTTTTTTTATCGACAAGGTTTTTTGTTGCACCACTTCATCAAGTGGTGCTTAAACTGGACCTTCCTTTTGCAAATGGAAGGATCCTAATTATACTCCTATGCACTTTTCCTTTTCCTTAGTTCATCTTCTTCCCTAGCCACCTACTCAATTAGCCTTTGGATCTAATGAACCCTTAGCTCAGAAATCCTTCCTTGGACATAGACCTTGAGAGTTCTCCTTATTTCTATTCAAAGCCCATCTATGATATGGTGTAGTTGGTTCCTTTGAGAATAGCCATGGCCTGGGCATTGATGCAACAAAGAGTAATACCTACCCATGGCCACATCCAAGGACTCATGTATGCCTTATTTCCAACCTTGGATATGTCTTAAGTTAGACACTTGGGAGTATGTTTGGTATTTGTCATTGAACAATTTAAGCATTGTACTTCATCATTGGATTAATTTTGGTTCGAAGAACTAGTACCAAATTTCAGCTTCCTTGATGAGTGTCCTAGGGAATAACTTCAATTTCTTCCATTCGTTCTCTACATTCTATAAGGCAAATGCATTGTGAAAGTCTTGGAGATGATTCTGTGGATCAAAATTATATCCTCCTTCGAACTTAGGGATATTATTAATGTCTAATCATTTGATTCAACTATCCTTCACATGCCTTGTTGGTATCCTTAGAGCCTCCACAATGTTCAACATGTTTTTGATGGTGGGTAGAGGCTCATCATAGTTATGGCCCTTGTGATGGCCATGATGCCTATCATGCCTTCTGCTATTCCTTCTTTCTCTATGGTTGGCCTTCCTTGATTATCCATGCCCATGGTCTCTACTATTTAGCAGGATCTATGGTCATCTCTATCCTGCTAGTCACCTTCATCATGGTCTCTCCCCCTGTAGCTTTGGTCAGAGTTGAAGGAGGAAGATGATGAGGATGACAAAGGCAAAGAGGAAGGAGAGCTAGCACTAGAATTATGCCTACTACTTCCTCTTCTTTGGTCCCTACCATGATCACCATGTTTGTTGTTATCATGGTGCTTATCATTATTCTTGCCTTGACTTCCTTCCTTTGAGGCCTCAGGCTCATGGGACCCTTTCTTCTTAGAGCCAGGGTTATCTACAGTGGACTGTAGATGTTGATTAAGGGCCTCCTCATCAAGAAGAGGAGGAGAGTCAGTGTATTGGAAAGTTCCTGAGAAGAGGTCTTCCCCTTCCTTTTGGCCTTTTGATGCCTCATAGCAATGTTCCATCTATTGAACTTTCTTTCTTTGGGACTTTGTGGGATGATAATCCCAGTAGGAATGATCTTGCACCTTGTAGTTAGCATTGAGTCTTGTGATGCCCAATCTCATGAGATTGTGGAGCAGCATCGTAGGAATTGATTGATCAGGAGGCAACACGATGTTGTCCTCCATGTCCCTCCACCACAGTTGTTCATCCTGGTGTAGGATGAAGGTGAAATCTAGAGTGTACTCATCTAGATGTGTATAGATGACTTTGCATTGTTGGGGCATGAGTTGTTTTGGGCCATCTTGCCTTGGATTGGAATTGCCCATGAATGGTGGCGGAGAATCTTCCCTATGAGAAGAAGCCATGTTAGTGTTTAGGAGATAATGTGCTTTTGGAAATTCTTTATTATCTTAATGGATTTAGCTTTAAGTTCTTTACAACATTGTTAAGTGATTTCACTAACATCCTAGATAGTGCATGTAACTAACTAAAGTTCTTGGTAATGATGCTAATGATGAGTGGCAAGTAGTTTCTACGTCCAACCATACAAATCACTAGAGTTCACTAAGTGATCTAGTCAAATTTTGTAGACTTTAGCTTTCTATGTGCACATTATCTAGGTAGTGAACTTAAAGATGTGATCATTCTCTTCCCAGTTCCACTTGTGAAGGTACAATGATATGGTTAAGTGTAATTGAGGCACATGATTTGTATGATTTTTATATTTTTATCTATTTATCCTAAGTTTGAAAATTAAGTGATTAAATACTAAGCAATCTAGTAACTATCTAATGCCTTGAGCTAATCCTAACATAAGCATTCGTTCCCACCTGTTGTACACATCTTGAACATGCGTTAATGCTACTAGGTTACCAAGTGTTAACATATGCTCAAGGTGGTTGTACTTATGTGCATTAATCATTTGTATTCAACTAATTAATTAAAATGCATGAATGTATATTGCATAATAGTAAAGTCTGTTAAAGTAAACATTATGCCAGTTCCAAGGGCTATAAGGTTTATCAAAAAGTTCATCTTTATAGCTATTCACACCAAAGTGTCTAGGTACATCAGTGTTCAAATAAAGATCCGTACACTTCTCAACTTCTATTGCAGGCACTTAGAAAATATTCATACTATTATGGGAACAAATTGCAAGAGCTTTACTATGCTACTAAATTAATAATGCCATAAATGTTGTAGGTGCATGCATTTATATAGGCAAGACTGGACACTTCATCGATGCATATGCATTGATGCATCTTCCCATATGTCAATGGGGTTGTGTCGATAGTGATGCATTGATGCAACCTCATTAATGCACCCCAACCAATGATTCATCAATTATCATAACATACATATTTATGACTTGATTGACTCAACATAATAATAATGACTTACAAATTAAGATAATGTATGAATCATCATCTAACAATCATCCTTAATTCATACTTATCTTTGTCTTGATTCATTCAACCTTTATATAATTAATGTGAGGTGAAAGAAAATATGATCAAGATGTTGGAGGATGTCTTCTCCAAATAAAACATCAAATTCCATTCTTAATCTTTACATTTTCTCCATAGTCTCCTCCTCACTTAAGACTGTGAGGTAAAGACATTAAGGAGAGATATTCTCGAAATAATTTGAATGGTTATTTAGTAAGAGCTTTGGAAAAGCCATCAACTTTTTAGGATTTGGCAGATATGTAATGAAGATTAATATATTTCTCCAAATATTTATTTCTTACAAAGTAAATATTCATCTCAATGTGTTTACTATTCTCATGGTAGACTGGATTTTGAACAATTTTTATTATTGCTTGGTTGTCATAGTGAATCATAATGGATTTAGGAACATCAATATTGATTTCTATAAAGAGTTTCTCAATCCATATTGCATCTTAAATAGTTTCTCATAATGTGTGATATTCAACTTCCATGAATTAGAGAGACATAACTCATGGTTTATTCTTTTTCTAGCTTACAAGATTTGCATATACCTAAATTAGGAATCTAGTATGGATATGTTTGTCTATCTTATGACCACCCCAATGTGCATCTGCATATACTTTCATTACCTTTGATGATGTTGCTTTAAAGACTAGACCATAGGTTGGTATACTTTTGATATATCATAAGATTAAGAAGGGCACTTACATATGATGATAATTTATCCTTTGCATCGTCATTGCCAATTGATTTACAAAATACTATATTGGTCTTGTGTTCATAAGATATGTAAGAGCTCTAATGACTTGATGATATTGTGTAGGATTAATAATTTCTCCTTCAAAACCAATTTTGCATCTAGGGGTCATCAGAATATTAGACTATTTGCATTTCAACATATTGTATTTTTCCAATAAATGGGTTATATACTTCATTTGTGATAGAGTTATCTCATCTGATTTTTATTGTAATTCTATTCCTATATAGTCGTGTGCAAGGCCCAAATCTAAGATATCAAATCATAAAGATAAGTGATACTTGAACGTCTCTATGATTTGTGCTTCCATTATTGCTACTAATATATCATCAATATAAAAAGCTAGAATCATTTGAGTCTTCACTTCATAAATATATAAAGATTGCTATCTTTTTAAAATTTTATAAATCCATAATTGATCAATCTTTTGATACGATACTCTTGATGCTTTTTTTTAATTCGTAGATAGTCTTTTGTAGCTTACATACCAATTATTCATTTTTTACAAATCCCTTCAGTTGTTCCATAGAGATTTCTTCCTGTAAATCTCTATACATAAATGTTAATTTGACATCAATTTAATAAATTTTCCATTTCAGCTTAGCAAACTAGGAGATGATTATCCTAAATGTCACCATTCATGTAGTAGGGTCAAATGTCTTTTCATAATCAATTTCCTTAATCTAAGAAAATTCTTTAATAACCATCTCACTTCATACTTATCCAATGTTCCATTGTCTTTTAGCTTGGTTGTAAAGACCCACAGATTCTTAATAGGTTGTCTCTCTTTTGGACATGCTACCAGTTCCCATACTCGTTTTTTCTTCATCATTTTAATTTCAATCTTCATTACCCTTTTCTAGTGCTCCACTGTAAAGGTTTGAGCAACTATCTTTGGAATTTCTTTATTAATTATCATAATGTTGGTAATAATATCATTACGATTTAGTTCATTGTACTAACTTCTCGTAAGTCTTGGCTTAGTTATATCTAGGTTTTCCTAGTTCCTAGCACTTTTAATCATTTATTCTCAATCTTTAGATCTCTTAGGTTCTTCACTAATATTATTATTTTCATTATCTTAATATTATTATGGTTCATAGATGAGGTAATATTACAAGGATATTCTAAAATTGAATTAACTTGGTCACCTTTACCGTAATGCTGATTTGAGTAAGTTGCAGGACTTCAACCAACACTGTAATCATCATCGTAGTTAGTATTTGTTGGAATTTTATAAATAGGTTTTTCTTCTAACAATTCATATTCATTAAAGACAAAATCTCTCCTAATTACTAGTTTTCCTTCCTTTGCATTTCAAATCTAATAAACTTTTGCATGGAGATCATATGCTATGAAATATCTTTCTTTTGCTTTTAGGCTTGATATGGTTTGAGTTACGGTGTGATAATATACTTTATAGCTAAAGGATTGTAAGTATCCTAGGTTAGGTTTTCTTCCATTCCACACTATATTTAAACATTTAAAATGTAAACACAAATTAGACCTTCTATTAATGATGTAGACTATAGTTCATATAGCTGCTCCTCAAAAGGCATCATCTAATTTGAATTGGGCTAACATACATCGTACCATTTCACCAATTATTTGATTCTTGTACTAAACTATGCTATTTTATTATGGACAGTATGGAATAGTCTTTTGATGAATAATTCCTTCATTAATAAGATATTCTTGGAATTCTTTATTCATGTATTCTATCCTATTATCAGTTCATAGGTTCATGATTGGTAATCTAGTTTGTTTTTTCACAAATGCTTTAAATTTTCTAAAGGTATCAAAAAATTTTTATTTGGTTTTGATAACATATATCCGCACTTTACATGAGTAGTCATCATTGAAGGTTACAAAGTGTTTTGTTGCTTCGAATAAAGTTACATTACTGTACAAACCAACATCCAAGTGTATAATCTTCAACTTGATTCTTGTAACTACAATTCTTGTGCATGGAAAATTTATTCTGGTATGCTTACCAATAGCACATGATTTGCAAAACATATCATATTTTAGATTAAGCTATGGTAGACCTTGGAAAGATCGTAATAGCTTTTGCATATAACTTCTGTTCATACTACTAAGTCTTGCATGCCACAACTTTTGATCCCAAGTTTAATGGATTGCTAAGTAGATAATCTCTTTTATTAGATGAAACTTAAGTACTTCATTTGCTTTTTTATCTCTACCAACTTATTTTGTGATTTACTTTCTAATATTATACATTTCACATTCTTTCTCAGATCTTGTTCAAAAACTATTTTGTGTTTGGCTTTGACTAGTTTGAATACTAACAATAAATTGTGTCCTTTCAATGTTGGGATATAGTACAAATTCTTAATTTGTACTATTTAGTCCACAATTTTCATATTGATGTCACCAATCCCTTTATACTTATGAATGGTTCTAGTAGGCATCATAGCTTCACCAACATTTACAACTCATAGGTTTTGGAATATGTAATGATTTCCAAATACATGTCTAAAACATCTAGAATAGATGTACCATGTGTTGTTTTCTACCTTAGCTACTTTATCTTGGCTCATAATATTCTTAATGATTTAGACTATGTCATCTTCTAGCAAATTTACTTCATTCTTATTGTAATTATTTTGATTGTTATTATTGTTTCTGTTCTACATTTGTGAACCTAGTTTTTCTCTAATAATTCTTTGTTGGATGAAAAAGGATCTTGGATTCTTAAGATTGAAGTAGAAATTTTCAAGTATATGTTCTTTTTTTCCATAGATGTAACAAGTTTATTGTTGATTCATTTCACTATTAAATCTTGAACATTGTTTATTATTATAACATCGATACTATATCCATTATCTTCCTTGCTTGTTTCTTCAAGTGTACATAACTTGTTCTAGATTTTTTGATTTTTGTTATAGTTCCATCTTTATTTTTTGCAACTATAATCAAGCTATTAGCTTTGGAAAGTTTGGTCTCTCTCCTAAGATATCAAGTACTTGTTTAAATCCTCTATACTTATCTAGAAGTGCTCGTAGGAGACAATTGACTCTTTGTTCATCAGTTACTTCCTCATTTTCATATTATAGTTTTAACATAACTAATGAGTGATGAAGGGTACCCCTACGCACAACCATACGAATCACAAAGCATTCATGTGTGATCTGATTGAATTCTATGGACTATATAGTTTCTGGTATACTAGTTTTCTAGGAAGTGAACATTTTCCTAAAGGTCATTCATTGTCTTGCTAATTACACTTGTGATGCACATGGCATGGTTAAGTGTAATCGAGGCATATGATTTTTATTGTTTTATGTTCTTTAGTGCATAAAGTAGAGAGATGAAATAATTTAACAACTAATTTAGTTTAACTAATTAACTATTCTCTAACTAGCCCTAACATAAGCATATGGTCCCACTTTCCATACACATCTTGAACCCACATATCCATTGCTGGGTTACCAAGTGCTATGCTACTAGGCACACCAAGTAATAATGCTACTGGGATTACCAAGCGAATACATGTTTACACTCGAACCAATCATACTTATGTATTTAATCTATCTAGCTTATCTCACTTAATTACTTAATTATCTTAATTATTAGAAAACATTGAATAAATAACTGAAAGCATTAAATGCATGAATAAAACATCTTAAACTATCTAGAATGCTGCAACATTTATCAAGAAGATCATCTTTATTGCAGTACACATTGGTGTGGTTTAGGTATAATAGTGCTTGAATAAAGATCCTTACACTTAATGACTCTTGCTGCAGGCACTCAGGAAAATATTCTAACTTTCAAATGTAAAAACTGTAAGAGTTTGGCTGGTACTATGACTTCTCCTCCATAAACACAATTGGGGAGCTCGTATTTATAGTTTTTGCTATAGTACTACATTGATGGGGCCCCATAGATGTAGCAAACGGTACATTGACGCAGCCCCATCAATAGGGCAACACCATGTAAACAGGGCTCCATTGATGGCGGCCCATCAATGAGGGCATGTCAACAAGGACCTGTTGATGTGAGACTTTGATGCTTCATCTTACCCCCATGATTGAATGAAAACTCATCCTTAAGAAGTTCCTTTACAAAATTAGAAAGGTATGGGATTATTGACTAACTTTTAACAAAACAAATTGACTTGGCAAATCTAAGTGCCAAAGTGTATGAATCAAAAAATTACAAGAATTGTACTATTTATGGCACAAAATTGAACACCATGACATGACCACAAAAATTGGATAGCAGATCCTTTGATGACATGAAGATAGTGGAGAAGATTAGATAATCCTAAGTGGTGGAGGCTCTTGAGGTTTTGAAGGACCTTCATTGGCTCTCAGCACATGAGGTAGTTAAGGCGGCTATGGGTGTCTTGCTATGGTTGCAACCTCCAATGGAAAAGCATCAAGTAATGCCTTCATCTTATCCTCCTTGCTCTGAGGATCATTCATAGTCCATGTAGCATCACCAATGTGGGCTGGAATAGGGATATCCCATAGATAGGGAATTAGTAGGAACATCTCCTTCATATTGAAAACCAGGCAATGAACTATTTGCATTTGTTGTCAAACACCTTGATTATGTTTTGTAGCTCATGGTTGTCATTCATCCTCTTGGCCAGGTTCTCAGTAGTTAATCGTTGATAAGTGAATCTTGCCTTGAGAACTTTGAGTTTAGCATTTGCCACCACAAGCTTTTGCNTCCTTGAGAACTTTGAGTTTAGCATTTGCCACCACAAGCTTTTGCTTGGTGTCCTTGTGATGCTTGAACTTGGGCACATACAATAGGTACAAGTTGGCCACCTACTTCTCAAGTTTTGGCCTTAGCCATCTGATAGTTAACATGGCCATATTTTCATAACGGAGATTGGAAAGCTCCATGTATTCTATCATCTCCTCAATTTGCAACTCCTTTGTGCAAATTTCCACCTTGTTATAGCCATCTATCCCATCAATGATGGATGACCAAACTTCTCTACCTTGTTGGAGTTGTTGGAGGGCTTCATTCACTTTCACATTTTCCAACTAGATGTGTTTTTCATTTACTTCCTTTTGTAGATAGACCTATTCTCTATAATAATCCTTAACTCTTTCAAATTTGAGAGCCTCTGATTTCCAAGCAAATACCTTGATCATAGTTTTCTAGTGAAGGGCGCATACCTCCTCCATGGAGAGGTTTTGGTTTTCTACTACCAATCTCCTAAATTTTGTATTTTCTATGGCTAGTTTCTCCTACTTTTGATGGATGAAATCTATTAACTATTGCTTCTGTGCATTAACATTCCATAGGCAATGATTCTCTATGGTCAATTGCACGTTCTCTTGGTGGGTTTGATCGAAGGCCTTCTAAATCTTATGTTGTGTGGCCTCTACCAAGGATCAATGGAACACTACTATCTCCATTATAGCTTTAACCCATTTTAGTTTAGTGTGAAATTGTTTCATATCTTCATTTCTTGTTAGTGCTGAGTTGAAGAATTCAAGGTCGACAATTTGGGCTCTTAGTTCAGCAACTTCAATAGCAAAGCATTTGTTTAGCTCCTTCGCTATTTCAAGTTGCCCCTCCAATATGATGTTCTTGCCTCTTACCTCAAGCAGCTCTGATTCAGTTATTGTAATTTTGTCTGGAACGTCGAAGACATCCAGAAGTAGTTACCTGGTTCCCACTAGTCAATCCAGTAGTTCTTCATGCTGCATTGCATTTATTCTTTGCTTGTGGTCCCTATAGATGTTTGCACATCTTTGAGTGTAGTGATGTCTAGTGCAGATACTTTAGGTATGTTAAATGTTTTAGAAATCGGGTCGGCGACTGCTTTTGCTATCATCTTTTGCCCTTGGTGTTGCATCACCAAAACTATTGCCCCTCATCTTCCTCCAAGTGCACTGAGAAGGTTACAATGTTCCCAGAGATTTTTGGGAGTGGCTATTGTTCTACCAGAGATAATACGACCTCTTTAGCACTTGAATTTGACCTCAGAGGTAGCTACATTCTTTGGGCTGAGAATATGGATCCACCATCCTTCAAATTGATTGTTCAAGCCACCTCATTGAAGTCATTACTAGTTTGTAGATAGATGGGTCCTTGCCACTCATGCTTGCTTGTTGCTCTTATTCACTTAAGAGTCATTCTTTTTATTATTACAATCATTGGGCAGTTACAGTGATGTCTGGCATAGTTGTCTGAGTGGTAGGTGAAGGTGGTGGCCACTACTCTTCTTCTTGGATAGTCGTGGTAGGTGACTTATCCTTCATGATTTCCACCTAGTTGGGTGATCAGAATAATTTTAATAGTATCATTGGTATAATGGGCTATTCCTCCCCTTTGATAGAGTTTTTTAATGAAGCATGGAAAGGGGAGTGCCTTCCTTCCACATTCATTTTCTATTAAAGCACTTCTCCATCTTTAGATAGATTAGTTGTGGAAGGTTGACAGGGAATCTCCCACTAAGAGTGATGCATGCTCAGGTAGAGAAGATGGTGATTTTTCTTAGCCTCACCATGGGATTGAGCAAAAGGTCACAATCTTGTAGTAAATCCTCTTTGCCAGTGTAAGCACATCAAACTCCTTGTGGTTAACACCATAGCACTATTGAACCCATTCTTTCTCTATGGTAGGATTCACCTGCATTAGGATCTTAGCAAGATTTGCCCCTATTTCGAGCAACCCAAGTGTTGTAGTAATGGCCTATGCCGAGTAGGACACTGAGATGTCTTGGATTTTCATTGTTGTTCAAGCTTCCTATTGTTCTAGAATAGAAATTTTTCTCCCATGTACCACTCCCTGGTGGAAGTGATGATTCACCACATGGAAGAGGCCTTTAGCTAGTCTTACACTTCTTTTGGTGCATGCTCTAAGAAAGGGCCAAATTTTAACTCTTAGAGCATCGATTTTTGGACGTCTCTCGATTTAATTTGATTTAGGCAGGCTGATGAGTGGCAAGGTACCCCTACACCCAACCATATGAATCACAAGCATTCATGTGCAATCTGGTCGAATTTCGTAGACTATAGTTACTAAGTATAGTAGATCTAAACAACGTATGTGTGTTGTTCATTCATTGTCTTCCCGATCCCACTTGTGGAATGCAATTGTAAGGTTAAGTATAACTGAGGCATATGATTTTTATTATTTTGTGTTTTTATGGAATTACTCACCTAGAACAAGAATAAAAATAAGAGTGATTAAAAGTAAAGGTGATTAATTGCTAAGGAAACTAAAGTCTAATTTAGCCTAGCACAAGTAGCTATTCCCACTTCTTGGACACATCCTAAACTTTGTGCAAACACTACTGGGCTATCAAACACTAGTTGTTTTTGAGCTAACAAGTGTCACACATATGCTCGAAGGGGGTTGTGCTTGTGTAATTTAATAATTTGCTTAATTAAGAAAAATTAATTGCTACATAAATAACATAAATGTAAATTACATAAAATAATAATATGTAAATGCATGAGAAAGAAAATCTCAAGTGTTGCAAGGAATGGATCAAAGAGCTCGTCTTTATTGCCAACACAATGATGTGCTCAGGTACATCAATGCTTGAATGAAGATCTGTTCACACTTAGACCTCCTGCTACGGGCAGTTGGAAAATATTCTAACTTTCAAATGGACAAACTGTAATAGTTTTGCTATTTGACTACTAAAAACTTACTCCCAATTGTGCACTTGGGCGTTGTATTTATAGACCCAGGAGTAACCTTGGGATATCAAATGTATGATATCGCATCTTGGACTGCAATATCGTGTACCTGATATTGTGGCCACCCTAATATTAGAGTGATGAAAAACATGATTTATCATACCCCCACGACTGAATGAAAACTTGACCTTGGGTACAGAAGAAGAGGGACAAGTCCTTTACAAAATATAATAGAGGGCATGGACTTATTTTACTGACATGTAGAATGACACAGAGAAAACAAACAAATACAAAAGTGCTCGAGTATACAATATTACAATGGTGTATAACATTGGGTGGTTATGACAATAGGAAAGAACATCGATGGATCCAAAGAACATCCAACCCCTCTTGGTAACAGAAGAATGAGGGAGAGATAGAAGAGATCCAATGGTCATGAACAATATCCCACAAGTGATATGGTTGCATCCTTCTTGGTGATGACAATCCCACTTCCAGTCCACGCTTCCCACTAAAATCACAACGAAACCAAGGATTAGTATATATAGTGCAATAGATAATGGTTGAGTACCTTGTCTCATCATCGATTTTATCTAGCCAGGTTGTGATTGTGATGGATTGGTTGCTTGATGTTGTTAGTGGAAAGACTGATGAATGGGTTAAATAAGAGAAGTGATCTATATAATTCAGAAAAAAGCTTAACACAAGGAGTACTAGAAAGAGGGTATTCACAATAATAAAAAGGAGTTCATTACAAATAGTTGTGAAGGTGCGTACAATTGGATGACATGGATGGGGTAAATAAAAAGAATTTGATTGTAATAATGTTTAAGGGTAAAGAACTTAACTTAACCAAACCAAAATATATGCAAGTGGGTCCTCCCCAAAGTAAGCACATGCCTTTTATGCCCTTGCATAACTTCAAACCAAGGAGTCCATGGGCACCATGCATGATTAATGGTTACGAAAAGTTAAGTACAAAAAATTGAAAAGTAACTGGTTGAGAAACCTGACACATCAAACCAAAACATTGAATCAAAACATGAAACTAGCAGTGAGGTGAGGCATGAAGAGTATATATGGATGACAGAGAGAGTGGAATGGAGTTCCTAATTATGGTCAAATACAATCCCTTGTGGATTTGTGATTAATTGACTTGGTAGGATCCTTCTTGAGTCTAGATCAAAACCAACCACTTTCAATGACTTCACATTGACATTCTAAGGCTAGTCCATCCCTTGAGACACAAGAATGCTCCCATAAAACAACCACCATTCAAAATTGGAGTGAAGGTAGGAAGTGAGAAAGGGCCTTAGTTAGAGAAGACAAGACAAGTCTCATAACTAGTGCTTGTAGCCCTTTTATTTGGTCTAAGGGGTGTGCTTTGAATTCCCATGTTTTTTTTTTGAATGGGAACCACACCATGCAAAGACCCATGCATTTTTTGCATTTATTTTGTCCAAGGGATGTGCTTTGAATCCTCATCTCTTTTTTTTTGTGATGAGGACCACACCATGCAAGGACTTATTTGACTTCCTATTATGAAATAACGTAGAACGACGAGAAGCTTATGAGAATACTCTTGCATATAGGCAAATAGAAAAACACAAAGAATACCACATGCCTTTGAAGCCACACCTTGTCCATACCTTTGATTCCTTCCCAATTTCGAAAACTACACAAGTCACCAATTTATTAAGGTTGTATTAATGAAGAAGAGATTGCACACTTCCAAAACAAGGAAAACTAGAGAGTAATGAAATTCAAAGTTAGAAACTAGACATCAACAATCAAATTAAAAATGAAGCATACCACCATCTAGTAGTGCAGTACCATTGTACCTACCACCTTATTAGCAGAAAAAGTAGAGAAACACATCAAACACAAGAAAACATAACCATAAAAGAGAGTAAAAGAGTAGACAATAAATATTGAAGATATTAATGATGGTGTAAAATAAAAACTAGGAAAAGACTAATAACCTTAAAAATACAAATATGTAAAATAAAGAACATGAAAACAAAAAGTTGTAAAACTAAAAATGTGTAAAACAAAAAACTCAAAAACTAAGAAGCCACCAAAGGTGTTAGTATGGGTGGCCATCTCCCCCATGACTAAGTTGGAAGGCAAAGATCCAAAAGATTGAACATGGTTGTCCATTTGACGAGGTATTTGTTATGTTGGATATCTTAAGCTCATGAAAAGGTTTTATTTGTTGAATGTTAACTAATTGTTTCTTGTCTAGGTCGTCAGGTTTGTAGATGATCATGGCCCTTGATGGAAAAGTCTTATCAATGATGTAAGGTCCTTCCCACAATGTGTGAAATTTGGTTCATTGGGGTACATGTGTAGGATTGCAATAGAGAACCTTATCTCTTGGTTGAAACTTGACTTTTCTTATTTTGAGGTCATGACATTTCTTGTTGAATGCCTTATGTATCTCATTGGATGACAAGGGCATTAACCAATTTTTTTCTAGTAAGTTGAGACTCATTAATTGTTCTTTCTATGCTAGACTTAGATCTAGGGTAAGGTCACATGTTGTAGAGAGTGTACAGACCTTAGATTGGATAGGTGATGTTGGTAGTTTTCCATACATGAGCTCATAGGGAGAATAACTTATGGAAAGCTTCCATGTGGAGTGATAGTGTTGGCACATTTTGGCCATTTTATGGAACAGCAAAAGTAGAGATACTGGCAAAAGGCAATTTGTAAAACACTTTGTATATACTCTACATTAGAATTAGCAATGAAAATCATAAAAAACAAGAACAGGTTTCAAAATAGATTGGTTGTTTATGCAGTCTTTCAAAAATTTGGGTCACTAGATTCTACAGCCACATGTAATAGGTAGGGCAAGTAGAAAAAATTCTATTCGCTATTTCACATAGCTTCATACAAGTAAACCACTCAACTAGGATCTCAAATTCACATGTCACAACCCATGAGTTTTCTTTGTTTTAGATCTAGTACTTGCCTTGTTTTATCAAGTCACGTTCAAAGTCCCCGTGATTTAAGATATCTAAGGTTGGAAATCATGCTTGGAATTTCAAGTATATATTCTTTTAAACCGTATTATACAGGCAAAATATTGTATCTTAGGCCAGGAAACGTATATATCCTGGTTATTAAATTCTTATTCCAAGTCTGGTTGGAACCATGTTTAGTTTGGGTATTGCATCCTAGTCAATTGGTAATATAATTAAGAAGAGCATAGCGAGCATCATTGTAGCAAAATCATGATCACGTAGTCCACAAATGATAACATTTCTGCTAAAAAAGATGTGGCCTTTTGTGAAGAAGTATGCTATAATGTGCAATTCATACGCTGTCACATTCTTAGTGATTCCGAAGTTGTAGAGATATGCCTATCGAGAAATCTTCGGCCTCTACGGCCCAAGTGAAGCAAGATCCGAAGCCAAACGAAACATCTACAGTGGAAATCGCAACGGGAAGCTCCGATGATAAATACAAGAAAAATTGGCAGCAAAAACGCCCTGGACAATGGGATCAAGATCGCGACAGAGACAAGGATAAACCAGACCAATCTCAACCTCAATCCCATTCTTGTGAAGCAGAAGCTAAACATAATTCGGCTACTGCTACTAAAGAAGAAGCAAGTAGGGCTGCTAAATGTAGAGATGCCAGAAATCATCTACTAGAGGCCCCTGTGGCATCGTTAGGATTCAAAATTCTAGAGAAGTGAACGTTTACTCTTATGGACGGTAGCATGTGCACCTTTTACGCATTGCCTCCCAATTATGAATCAAACCCTAGGTTTCGCTTTAACCCTGGTTCTAGTTTTTTTTGAAAATATTGTTGCTCCTTCTGCCACTACCGTGGCTATGAATCGTGGTAGGGAGTTCGATCATTTCAGAAAATATAGCCCTTTGCCAAGGCATCCTCCACATGTAAGCCTTGCTGCCTAGGGTCCTTCATCCATGCATTCGCCCTTTTATGGAGAAAATATGCTTAAGAGAAAGTTTCCTGTGGAGAATCATCTCGAGCATGGTTTTAGAGGCCCTGAGGCTGATAGAGTCAGAGCACGCCAGGGTCAATCCATTGATCCACACATCATCGTAGAAAGGTTGCAGAGAGAGAGGATTGTTGAACGAATGAAAGCCCTATAAGAGTTGGTTCCAAATTCCAAGAAGACGGATAAAGTCTCCATGCTAGATGAAATCATAGAATACGTGAAGTTTATGCAACTTCAAGTCAAGGTTTTAAGCATGAGTAGACTAGGGGTGCAGGAGCAGTAGCTCCACTTGTGGCTGATATGCCTTTCGAGGAAGCATATGTTAATTTCTACAAGGCTGCATCAAGAATGATAAATATTGACTGCATGGCTTGGAACTTGGAGCCGTTACTTGGTTCTACGCACCCTTGTCTCTTAACTGAATTTTGTACATGACAAGGTTTTTGACGGATGGTTTTTCATAGTTAAAAAAATATTGTGATTTAAGAAAAAAGGGGACATTTGGCTATTATCCCTTTTATTCCTATGGAAGTTGTAACTTCCTATGATAGTTACAACTATTTTATTTGTAGCTAATTTTAATTTTCATTACCATGAAGACACTTGGCAATTGAATGGGCCACTTGGCAACTACATGGGACACTTGTCAACTATAGCTTTTTTATCTCTATGGTGGTTATAACCACCCAAAATTTTTGTAACTTACCTAATTACCTATGAAAGCCTATAAAAGGGCTTCAAGGATAGGAAGGAAGGGGATATTAGACACTACTTGCTCTCACTTGGGGTCTCACTTTGGGTCTTGGTGGCTAAGGGAAGAGCATTGGAAAAAGAAGACATTGTGAAAGATTGCTTGTAAGATGACTTGCTAAAGACAA